>CM022946.1:150062518-150195191 GCA_012931725.1 Litsea cubeba
CAACCAGCAAGATAGTCACCAGAATTCATTAATCTTAAGACTTTATATCCAAATCCCTCTCATTGATTCCCAAGACCTTTTTTTTAGAAAATCACCCACCATATGCTAGGCCTATTTAATCCTAGAGGAAAGATGAACGTTGGAGAATGAACAATTTTGGATGTAGATTAGCTGTATCTGGATATATCAATGAGCAATTTTGGATGTAGTTTAGCTGTATCTGGATATATCAATTTAATCAAATGATTGTGGCCTTTAATTTTAGATCATTTGAATTTAATAGCTACATATATTGAGAACATTTATTGTGAGCATTATAAGAATGAGAGTCAAACTAGAACTACTCTAAATTCGAAAAGATGTGTACAAGTGAAGGGATCCGATTATAAAACTAGAACAGAAAAATGACACTGGTAAAAGCAAGTGGAAGTTTTGGAGAATTCGCCTGTATTTGGGTGGAATTCTATATATGTGGATGCAACTATCTGTTAATCACGTTCTCGAATGTCAACAGCCACTTTGTATTTTTTTGAAAGAGTAACCTGGGAAGGTGGGCCTGGTGCTGGTGCTCATGGCCCGTTGTTTCTTGCCTTGGAAATTGCCAGGAAGCCTCCGCTCATCTCCTTCCCATTCTGGATCTACACATGTACTTTTCTTTTCTGTTTTCTATACTTGGATGCCTATTAGGATAAAGATAAGAATAGTCAACCAGTCTAAGTAATGGCCCATCAAATGGACTGTCCTGATCATCTGTGTGGCTAAACAATAAAAAATTCACCAAGACACCTGCCTCTCAGACGTTTACAGAGGAACCCTTGATTTTTTTTATTTTTATTTTTATTTTTATTTTAAACAACAATAAAAAGTCAAAGGCAGAAGTCAGCATTTATGACATACTGAAATACACCTGTTTTTGACCATGCTTTCACCTACTAACTCTTCAAATGGTGAAGGGCCCTTAGAATATCCTATTTAAGGATGTCACAGAAACCTGATGTGCCATTTATTGTACAAGCTTAGAATTCTCTCTCTTTTTGTAAATTCCAGAAAATAGAGGGGTGCCTTTGAAACTTTTAGTTTTTTTTTTTATTGGGTAATTTGTTTAGGAAGTAAGGAAATAAATATATACATTGCTTTGGGAGGAACATTTCTTTGTGGGACCAATTGAATTTACCATCTGAAACAAAAGTTTTAAGAAAGGTATCTTATATTCTTACCATCTTGTGAGGGAACCTCAAATACCTACCATAATGGCATCTCCAATGATTCACTTCCATTGGATAAATCTCAAAATGGTCCATTTTTGCCCAAGGTGATGGATAGGATTTTAAGATCATTGATGGGTGGTCCAGGTCCCATGGCCCATTCAAGGACTCTATCCATTGGTTCATTTACCTGGGCCTACACACGTCAGCTTTGCTCTCTTAAGATTGAGTGGTTATTAAATTTTATTTTATTTTTTTGTTGGGAGGGTGGTTGCTAAAGTAGAATGAACCAATTCACCTTTTTTGACCCTTTAACTTTGCCCAAAGTTCCCAAGTTGCTTATGATTGACGAGATCAGAAAAGTGGAAGAAGACACAAAAAGTTCAATTTGAGTGGGTCATTTCGAATCCGGACCTCCATTCCTGAAAACAACAAGAAATTTGGTGACTTTTTTTTATTAGATCGGGTGTGTGTTAATTAAATTACTCAAGACAAATGCATCATCTTACATTGCTTCTTACAGAGGGGGGGGGGGGGGGGGGGGGGGTTGAGTTTAATTAAATTACTCAACACAAATGCATCATCTTACATTGCTTCTTACCAAATAGGAACGTGAACTATCATTAAATTGGTTATAGGGTAATATTTAGGTAGAAATTATTGTCACATATTATATAAAAATATTTTTGTGAGGCCCAATTGTGGGCCCCATTTGGGAATGAGAACATGAGAGATTAAAAGATTTATGTGAGACCACCCCAAGTATCAAGTTTGACCCCAAATCAATGCCCCTAACCCCTTCATCCGTGGCCCACAAGTTTAAGGGCAACATATTAAAAAAAATATTCAACCTCCATTCGGATGTATGTCAATCCTTGGGATTAGTGAATATCAAGGGGTTCCCTATTGGTTGCTAGGTTTGGATGAGTTGCTAGTTGGGCCCCGTAAAAAAAGTTCTCATATATAATGTGAGAACTAGTTGTCACTTAAATATTTTACATGTGATCATTTTAAGGGTCGTCCTAACTTTTTGTTAACTTTCGCAAAAAAACCCTTATAAAAGGAGATATTTATTTATGAATTTTTTACAAAAAAATTGAGCTTAAACTTTAATTAAATGGGCAAGTCAATAAAGACTTCAAAATATAGGTAGAGGGTGTTGTACTTTTTTAAATGAGAATACCCCAATGGTGATATCACTTGTTGGGTACACAACGGAACGGAACGGACACTTGTGATTGACTCACGCGCACACAATTCCCACAGTAATCAAGCAATCAAATGAAGAATACATGAGAATTACGTGATTTTGCATTATGTCTACGTCCACAGAAGGAGCTGAATTCCTCTTTCTCCCTCATTAAGAGAGTTCTGCTGATATTTTTTATTTTTTCTTTGCCTACCTCTTTAATTAAGCCTAATTTTTTTATAAAATATATTTTATTTAATTGTATCTAACTTGGCCTAGTTAAAAGTAGGGGGCTTCGATCGGAGGTCCCTCAAAGCATGACTTTCTTGCAAACAGTCCAAAAAAAAAAGTCATGCAGCTAAAGGTCCCTCTCACACTTTCTCATACCTAAAATGTCTAATTTACCATTTCTTTAGATCATATCCCATGATTGATGGGATATCCCATTAATAATGGTCAACTACCATTTAATTGGCCACGATTAATGGAATCCCATTAATGAGATTTTCAAATAAATTTTAAAAACACATTAATAAATTTCAAAAAATACAATAAATTAAAAAATAATAATAAATGTCAAACGATCGCATATAAATTTAAAAAGATGCAAATAAGTTTCAAAAGATCTAAATAAATTTCAGAAAATGTAAATAAATTTCAAAATACTCAAATAAATCTCAAAAGATCTAAAGAAAATTCAAAAAATGCAAATAAATTTCAAAAGACGCAAATGAATTTCAAAAGAAGCAAGTAAAATTCAAAAGACGTAAATAAAATAAAAAATATAAATAAATTTAACAAAAATACAAATACATTTGCCAAAACTAAGATAAACCAATTTTCTAAATTTCAGAAAAATTTACCAAAAACTCATGTATTTTTGTCAAAACTCAGTTAAATTTATTTTTAAAAAATACAAATAAGTTTCAAAAGACACAAATAAAATTCAAAAACACAAATAGAACTAAGAAAATACAAATAAATTTGTCAAAAATACAGAAATATTCTTTCAATAACTTCGTTAAAATTTTCAAAATGGAGATAAATTTGTTCAGAACTCAGATAAATTTGTTCCAGAACTCAGGTAAATAGCCAAAAACTCAGTTAAATTTGTCCACAACTCAGATAAATTTGACAAATACTTCGCTAAATTTGATAAAAACTCAGATAAATTTGACATAAATTCAGCTAAATTTGATAAAAACTCTGATAAATTTAACAAAGACTAAGATAAATTTGACAAAAAATCAGATAACTTCCCTTCTAAGTAAACCCACCTTCAATGATTAGGTGGGCCCAATGGATTCACACCGACCCCTGTCGACCAGAACTGTTCTATCTCCATAAATCACAAACTCTGTGACAGACGCCTCCTTTGCACTATGTCGATTGGATGAGGGCCAAGGAGGGGTCCACTCTACATGGGACCATCACCAAGCAAGTCGCCCCTGGGCCCACTTCAAGATGTGGGGTACTGATCAATGATCAGTTGCTGGTTCTCGGTTCTGGTTGCAGAACACGAAACCAGAAGAAGAATCTGATTTGGGTTTAGTTCCAGGCGGGAACGACGAACGCCTTGGAAGATCCATTGGAGGAGATCGAGTTCGTCTCACGCCTCCAAGATGCCGCCTGCCGCTACGGCGGCCTCAACGACGAGGCCAGTGAGCTCAACCTCCTCCGCGCTCGGCTCTCCTTTGTCCGCTCCCCCTCCGTCTTCGTCCGCGATGAGTCCCCAGTCCAAATCGTTAATACCTGCTTCAATGTCTACCTTGGCAGTCTCAGCAGCACCAACCAGATCTGCGCCCCTTGCGCATATCCTAACCATCGTTTATGCCCGGGTGGATGCTGATTCGATCGACATCGCCATCCCCGTCGTCTCCGTGGGAGAATTAATGGAGCTGTCGGATAAGAGCTTGAATGATTTGAGCTTGATTCAGTTTGTGCAAATTAATGGACCTATGAGATAAGAGCAAATGGAGATGGAGATTTCGAGAGCAATCTTCAATATCTCCGGTGACTGAACAGGCGCAATCGTCTCCTTCGTGTAATCTCTGAGCATAGGCCACCTGATTGATCATAACACTTCTGATCTTCGATCGCCTGATCTGTGACTCTCACGAGGATCAGATCCAATCTATTCCCTCGTTATAGAAGAAGATGGATAATATAAGATTTGAAATTTTGAATTTCAAAATTTTATTCCAAAAATGGTTGAAATGGCAATTTTAGTCTTGAAAAATAACATCGTGTGGATGCACGACCTATGACCGCAAATAATCTAGCTGAGTGGATCCGATGCCTTAATAAGTTTTTGCTTCGACTGGAGGCTGGATACAATCTACTATAGAGACTTTTTGCTAATTTTGTCTTAAAAGTAACACCAAAGTTTGTAAGAGCTGAAGAGCAAGAGATCCAAAATATTGAAAACAAAACTAGAACGAACGCACGACCGATGTGATGATGAAACAGATGAAACATTGCTTGTATACATCATTCACATGTAGATATTTTGCCACATGCTTATCTTAGAATCTAACATCAATAGTGTGTAATTTTAATATGCTCTTTCTGATTTGTATCCCTATTGCTAATTGTCCGGCTACAAAAAGGTGTCGTACTATTTTTTATCCTGCAGCTGCAAATGACCCGGAACTCGATCCCAATAAAATACCAAAAATGGAAGAGACGAGGATCTCAGTTACAGCTGTGCTTGTCACCTAGCATAAAAGCAGGTTCGAATCTTTTGAGTATCTCCGAGTGAAATTATATATAGTGAGATTTATTTATTAAAAATTTAAATCGCTCAAAATACCGTGTGACTCCAAATTTTACTATTATCGGCTATTTAAAAATGTGATGAATGCAGTCTTTTGCATTTCATTAATCACGTTTTCTATCAAGCCGTTAATAATCTCTTAATATTGTTTTGACCGTATTAGCCTATTGTGGTCTATAGTGCTAATTACCAAAAATCACCAAAAGCTAGAGTTGTTTGTGAAGAACAAAATATGTATAACAAAAGGTCGCATATAATGTATGAATACTATATGGATACATCAAAGACATACCCTTAATAGAGCAGAGCAGATGGATATTACATATAAAAAGTGGAGGATTGACTTAAATATGATTTCTTTGCTTGTTTTGAGTACCCTTGATTGGGAAAGTTGAAACCCAATTCAACTAAGCTTCATGGATCTAACATTTGTGTTGATTGGGCTTATCTTGGTTTACAAATTACAAGTGACAACATATGTCCGGGGGATTGATTTGGGCCGGGGCCTTTTCATTTGGATGATAGCCAAATGTTCTTGAATAATGCTAATCCTTAGGTCCATACATAAATAAATATACATATGTGTAGTTTTCACTAAGTAGGTATCTCGTACAGGTTTTATGAGAGAGAATGCTTGTTGCACCTTTTAGGACAAACAGATCCAACAAATATATCTTGATAAAACAGATCTGTTATGATTTAGATTGAGATTTAAGCCACACAAAATTAATAATAAAAAAATCCCTTGATCTGAGATTGAGATTTAAGCCACACAAAATTAATAATAAAAAAAAAACCCTTGATCTCAGTGCAACAATCAAACCAAATCATGCGCCGCTCAAAATGGATCTCCAAAAGTGCACTCCACAAAGATGTCAGAGACTTACACAGTTTATAATATTATATGAACTCCACAAAACAAACAAGCAAACTAATGCAAGTCTAGAGTGATGGTATTAGGGCGTTATACAGTTTACTGCAAACGCAAGGACATCATATTAACAAGTAAATAGAAGAGTGTTTTTTTTTTTTTTTGAAATAAGATTTCATTAAGATAAAGGCAGGGCCGGCCCTGAAGGGGGGCCGGAAGTGCGTTCGCCCCGGGTCCATTTTTCGGGGGGGGGGGGGGGGATGAAATTAATATTAAAATTATTAGATAAGTATACTCAATTTTAATTTTTCATAATTAGGCCCACTGAAAAAAATTTGATGCTCAGTTTACTATTACACAATTCCTTGTCCAACACAATTTTATTTTTTCATAATTAGGCTTACTGAAAAATGTGTAATGTTATATGCAAAACTAACTGATTTTGATTTATCATAATTGGGCCCACTTAAAATTTTGATGGTCAGTTAGCATTTAGCTTTGTTATAAAAGTCCCTGGCCCACCCTGAATGCAACAATATTACTCTTGATTTGGAACTAAAATAAAAAGTTTATGAAACCTTAGAGCAACTCCAACAGAAATGCCTTTTTTCCAACTCAGCCTGGATTTGACGTGCAACGGTACAAACTGGCATGTAGGAAGCCCTCCAACAGAAGCTGTAAATCCACCTGGCAAATAACGTATGCCTTGGTATGCCTTTTTTGGCATACCAAAAAGTAACCTTCAATTTTTTTTTCAATATAATAATACAAGGGTCAGTGGTTCAACCCATTGGAGAAAACATTTGCATCAGCTGAACGTTGGTGATATCATCAGAGATATTACATTTGAAGGGTCCGGGAGATGAAACGATGGTCAGTCAGTGAACGTTTTAAACGGATAGATTTATAGCCGTTGCATTTTTTTTTTTTACTTTTTTGAATTGTGAATTGTGATAATTTGATAAACTCTTGGAGCTTGGATGCCTATAAATTATGAGTGTTTGAAGTCATTTTTTTCCTCATGCACACTATGGATTCTCAATTCTCTCAATTTCCTAATTTTTCTACCCAATATTCACAATATTGCGGTGAGGCATCCGAATTCCCTACTGATGATGCCCCAAAGAAAAAGGGTGTTGGTCGAGGTGCCGGCTTCAGTATAGAAGAAGACCGTCTTCTCATCGGTTCGTGGTTGAACACTAGTCTGGACGCTGTGCATGGAAACGAGCAGAAACTTGGAGCCTTTTGGGAACGAGTGGGAGAATACTATCACAACAATAAGCAATTTCTCAGTGCTCGAACAGACAAAATGTTGTCACAGCGATGGCAAAAGATTCAAGCTTCTGTCAACAAATTTTGTGGATGTCTTGCCACAATTATTTCCAGAAATCAAAGTGGCACAAATGAACAAGATAGGGTAAAATTAAATATATATATTTATATATATGAAGTTTTTATTTTATTCATAATTTGAGCTTACATTTAATTTTTCAGATTGCAGAAGCAAGAAAAGTTTTCGAACATCTATACGGATCAAGATTCACCTTGGACCATGCTTGGGTCTTGTTGAGGCACCAACCGAAGTGGATACAACTGCAGCAACAAGTACTAGAGAAGACGTCCGTAAAAAGAGCAAAATCTTCAACTTCTGTCCACTCATCATCTTCTAATCCAAGCACTCCCATAAATATTGATGAGGATGAGACAATTAACAATGCTTATGATCCCATGACGAGACCACCAGGCAGAAAGGCTGAGAAGAGAAAGATGAAGCAAACCGCTATCAACGAGCCCACACCTATTGCAGATCTCATCCAAAAAATGATGGATGACAAAAAGGAAAGAGATGAAAAAAAAATAGAGCTTCTTAAGCAAAAAATCGAGCAAGATGAGAAGAAGGTGCAATTAAAGAAAATACAAATGGAGATGGAGATCATGAGTATGGATACGTCTAATATGTCTGAGGAGCAACAACAATACTATGCTAAAAAAAGACTTGAAATTCTGAAAGGAGGGTTAGGTGGTGGCTTCTGAATTGTATTTTATTTTTAGAATTAATATGTATTGTTTATTTTTAATTAATGAATTATTGTTTGTTAAAATATAATATTGTACTTTAATTATATAAAGTTGTCATACCACTAGTCATTTTATAGCCGTTGGAGAAAACCAGCTGTTTAATAGCCGTTGGAGAAAAAACTAGCCGTTTTATAGCCGTTGGAGAAAAAACTAGTCGTTTTATAGCCGTTGGAGAAAACTAGCCGTTGGAGAAAAAACTAGTCGTTTTATAGCCGTTGGATAAAACTAGCCGTTTTATAGCAGTTGGAGAAAACTAGCCGTTGGAATATTTCATATATATAGACCACTTGCGAAAAAAACTCCTACACCCCAAATTCTTACTTCTCTTCATCTCAAAATAAGAAAATCTTTGGTTCATCACTTCAGAGATGTCTCAAAATTATACTGATTCCTCTTCCGACACGACGGACGATCTATGGCATACTGTCATAAATTCCGATTCGGACGAAGAGTTGCAGATGTTGTGTAGGGCTGCTCTGGAAGAAGAAAGAGAAAACTTACGAAGGAGAACGAGAGTGCATCGTGGTTCTATTCAAGGTCACGCAGTCATCCAGAGAGGACGAATCTCAGGACATCACAGGCTTTATAATGACTACTTCAGTGAAAACCCTGTCTACACTCCCTCTCAATTTCGAAGGAGGTTTCGAATGCGCAAAACTCTTTTTCTTCGAATTGTAAATGCAGTGGAGGCTCATGACCCATACTTTCAACAAAAAAGAAACTGTGCAGGCAGTCTTGGTTTATCAGCTCTTCAAAAGGTCACAGCTGCAGTGAGGATGCTTGCTTATGGAGTTGCGGCAGATGCTGTGGACGATTACGTGAGGATCGCTGAAAGTACCTCTATAGAATCATTGAAAAGGTTTGTTCAAGCGATCATTGATGTTTTTGGCAACGAGTACTTGAGAACACCAAATAATGCTGACATTTGTAGATTGTTATCGGAAGGTGAGAGACGTGGGTTTCCTGGGATGCTAGGTAGCATAGATTGTATGCACTGAAAGTGGAAGAACTGTCCAGTTGCGTGGAAAGGCATGTATGCTCGTGGAGACCACCGTGAGCCTTCTTTGGTTCTTGAAGCCGTGGCATCGTATGATCTTTGGATATGGCATGCTTTTTTTGGACTACCCGGATCGCACAATGATATTAATGTGTTGGATCGGTCTCCTATATTTACCGACCTCGCTGAAGGCCGAGCTCCTTCCGCCAACTACTCAATCAATGGTCATGAATATACAACTGGCTACTATCTTGCTGATGGCATATATCCATCGTGGGCGACATTTGTCAAGACAATTCCATGTCCTAACGGGCCAAAAGCCACAAATTTTGCTGCAGCTCAAGAGTCGGCAAGGAAGGATGTGGAGCGTGCGTTTGGAGTGCTACAGGCACGTTTTGCAATTGTTCGTGGGCCTGCTCGTTTTTGGGATCGTCAAACACTTCAACATATAATGAAGGCATGCATCATAATGCATAACATGATTATCGAAGATGAACGCGATCAAAGTCTTCCACTCAATTACGATGCACAAGAGGGTGAATGCAGTGACCTTCCTGTGTCACGTGACCACACTGCAGAATTTCAGGATTTCATTCAAAACCACTTGCGTATTCGTGACAAGAGAACACATTCTCAACTCCAAGCCGATCTGGTGGAGCACCTGTGGCATTTTCAAGGTCAATATGAAGAAGCTTGTGATTGACTATAATATTATGTAATTTGATTTTACCTTTTCAATGAAAAATGAGTTTCAAGTACAATTTGTGCATTTTTTATTTTTTAATAATTTATTACTTTAATAACATTTAAATCGTACCAAATCCCATTAAATACAAGTAAGATATATGTAATAAAACAAATGAGGATTAAATGAAAAAATAATAAAATAATAATTTGACATCTCTCTTGGAGTTGTCCAAGTGAGATGCCAAATTTACATATGCCTTTTTTTGCCACATAAGCCTTTATTTTTTAAAAAGGCATGTGAGAAATGGAGTACCTGTTGGAGATGCTCTTATAGCCTTAAATTTATTTTTTTGAGCCTTTGTGGGCCCCATAATCAACATTTGAACCTTTAATCCATTTAATCATTTGAACATTTTGCAAATTATAAGTATTTGTCTTGTAAAAGAACTATTGAATTGTTACAAGTTACAAGTATTTGTCTTGATTATACATTATATCCTTTTATTTTGAATGTTTATATATTGAAGTTTGAATTTATATGCTTTGAATGTTAAATTTTTAGTTAATTTTGACATGTTAGATATTGGTTGAAAAATGAATGAGGCCATCATTAAGTTTATATATATATATATATGCCTAATTTTTACTCTTGCCCTGCGCCCTGAAAAATTCAGAACCGGCCCCGGATAAAGGTAAAAACAACTAAAACAAAAGGGGGGAAGAGCAACCAAAAAAACAAAACCCCCATCCTAACTAGGCTGCAAAAACTTCTTACATGAGAGCTAGACCCATAAGACATTTTCGTAAGCTCATGAGCAATACATTTACATTTCTAGGAATATGGGCAAAGGAAATCTCTTCAAACTTGGAGCTCAAGTCTTTGATATCCAACAAAATAGGTTGGATTGACCAATCCATCAACCCATTAATGGCTAGAATCACCTCACAGGCGTCTGACAAAAGTTGGATATTGTTGAAACCCTGTGACCTAAATTCCTTTAGCTAGTGGAGAATTTCCCTTGAATCGGCTTCTTTTGGAGAGTTAACTTCGAGATCATCAACGAATTCTACATGCACCCAAGAACCATCAAACCAAATAGCATAAGCCAAAGCCTGTTTTTCCATCCGCGGCTCTAAATGAGGCATTTGTGAACACATGAGCCTTGCCCCTAGTGTACCAAAAACTCAAATCCTGGTGAAGATTTGAGGATTCTTAATGATCCTCTTTAGCCTTGCCCATTGATTCACAAATCAAATTGTGAGCATATAGGATCGTGGACCTGGGCTTAATTTTTATGCCCCTAAAGATAAAATTATTTTTGGTTTTCCAAAAGGCCTACTAGAGAGCTAAAACCCAGGACTTAGTTTGAGGATGGATTGGAGGAGGCCCATCGATTGACAAAAGTTCATAAAGGAAATCCACCAATCCTTAATTGTAGGAGGATCTATGGAATGTGAAAACATTTCAATGTCAGATTCAAACCAAGCCGTCGTAGTATGATCACATAGAAAGAGAGCATGCTCCACATGAGGTTCTTCTACTTTTGTACAAATAGGGCAGAGGGCTTCATCGGATATATTTTTTTCATAAAGGAATTTACATACCTGAATTGCGTTATTGAGTCATTTCTAACCAAAAAATAGAACTCTTTGGGGGAGAGGAAGGCGCCACAATGCCTTTTGATTAATGACGGATCTTGGGCTATCCCTACCTTCTCCATGAATAATTTTGAAGGTAGTTTTTGTAAATAACTTACCCCCTTTGGAATAGGGCCAAGCTTTCTTGTCGTCTCTACAAGTGCATGGAATATAGATTTTCAATATACTCCCCACATCATTAGAGTTATTAAAAATATTTTTAATAAGTTGTTCAATCCAGCTTTTATCTGGGCTCGACAAATCTTTAATCGCAAGATTTTGATTAATAATATTGGATAAAGGTTTCTTAAGACCCCTCTCCATTGGAATCTAGTTACAATTCCATAAAGAGATTCGCTCCCTATTACCTATGATCCACCCTACCCTTTCGTTAATAAAATGAGTTGCTTCACAAATCCTTTACAAAACCAAGAGTTTTCCTTTTTAAATCTTACCGCCCATAAAGAACTGTTGGGATAATATTCTGCTTTCAAAATCTTTGAGCTCAGACGATCTTCATTAGTTAGGCACCTCCAACATGTCTTTGTTAGAAGTGCTAAATTGTTTTCTTTGGTATCTCTAACTCCAAGCCCGCCTTCTTTGGTATCTCTAATATTCTTGTATCTTAGTCGTTTTGGACCCTTGAAATATATTTGATGGTTTGGGTTTTTATTGGGGAACCACAAAAATCAGAAAATAAAAAAAATAAGGTGACCCCTACAAACCCACTTGGAGCACTGAAACTTCGCCTTTCTTCACTTGTGTTGATCTTCAGAACCAAACCTTAAGAGGTTTGACGTCCAAAACAATTGCAAACACATATTTTTCACTTCCTCTTTCGGCTTTCTCGGCACAACTAAATGTAGATTTTCCACACGATCACGGAAAACAAACAAGGATACTGACTCAACGATCGTTGTCAAATGTGTGCCCTAAGATTTGATTGGAAAATACACTAGATGAAACAAGCAACTTAAACGCATAATCTTAAAGTCGTGAATGAAATATGATAGCTCAATTCGTTTAAGTGTTTGATGTGACCCCTGTTTAGGAATGGGCTCCACCCGAGGGGGAGTATTGAAAAATATTTATGTTGCTTCTACTAACGCCTCTAGATTTTTGTAGTAATGGTTAGCTAAAGACATTTAAGAAGATATCCGAACCAACCGGTCACGAGTTGAAATCCATAGAGGAACGACACGGTGTAAAAAAGAGAGAAAATAATGCATGTATGAATGGTTAGCTAAAGAGGTTTAAGAGCCCCACTGGGCCTCTACCCATTATCAAATGCATCATTCTTCTTAAATTTAATTTTGTAATTAATCACTTGTACAACTCTCGATATTCTAAACTTTCTTAAGTACTTATGGTAAAGGTGGATTAGATGAAACATACATATAGGAAAGTAGAGTCTTAAAATCTTAAGTAGGACTAAGTCAATGAGGGGGCTCATGTGGCGCCCTACCCATTAACACCTATACATTCACATCAATCTGCACCACCTTCAACAACATGAGCAATAATTTCTCAGTCGGAATACAATGTTGGAAAGACTTTATTAGGTTTTGATGTAGGGTTTAAGTTTGAATTGCTTGTTTTAGTCGATGATTTGAGTTGAGTTGGTTGTCTCTAATGATTTAAAAGTGGGGCCATGATGATTTAAAAGTGGGGCCATGATGATTTAGCATTATGAAGGGTCTATCTATATTGGTAATTACAAATGGATCCATATGTGATGATGGATTTCCATCTAGTTTTGGTAGTAGTACTGTGAGACCCAATTCCCAAGTTCATCTATCATTGGAAATTATGTTTAGATCCATCTATTTATGTTAGTAACTAGTAAGGGAAACAGGACCCATCAAGTGTCGGTAGTAGATAGTGGAACGTGAAAGAAAGGGGCCCTTGAAAAAAGATAGAAAGGGGCGTTTTTTTTTTTTTTTTGTTGGTAAGAAAGGATTTGTATTAGAAATGAAAGAAACAAACAAAGGGAGAAAACAACAACAGGCTGAAACAAAACACATCCACATCAAAATACCACACCAGGGACCTACTCATCTAACCAATG
This sequence comes from Litsea cubeba, assembly GCA_012931725.1. Lineage (NCBI taxonomy): Eukaryota > Viridiplantae > Streptophyta > Magnoliopsida > Laurales > Lauraceae > Litsea > Litsea cubeba. Next base: position 150,076,029 of record CM022946.1, read on the forward strand.
TGGACAAGAGTTCATCACTCAACATCACAATTAAAATATTGATAAAAGTTGACCATCCGATGCCCCGACTCATTTAGCCTTCTTGGGGTGTAAAAGGAAGGGCCATTTGAAGTTGATAATGATGATGAGGTTCCTGATTCATCTATTGGAAAATTATGCTGGGGCTCTATATTGCTGACTGTAGCAGGATCTATCTAGTGTTAGCAGTATAGAGTGGAACCCAACAAAATGTTTCATCCACTCATCTAGTTGGCAAGGCACTGGTGGTCGTAGCCCAATGCTACTTGCCTTGAAAAGTGTCAGAAATCCTCCTTTCATTCCTTAAACAATGTGGTTGTTTTCCACTTGTGTGGGTATTTTTGCCACTTGTGCGGATTTCTTTTCCTTCTTGTACGGTCTTTCCGTGTGTGTGGGCTCTCTTTTGGGTCCTGACCCCCTTGGCTAGGTTAAAAAAAAAAAAAAAAAACAAAACGTGGTTCTTGAAGGAAGTTGATAATAAACATCTTCTCCACTTTGAAGATTTCAAGAAAGTATAAAATTCTTGGTTTATTTTTTTAAAAAAAGCACATGAAGATTTAAACATCTTAAAATAAGTATAAATTTTTTACACAATTCTTTCAATCAAGGCCTCTCTCTAAATTTTTTGAGAAATGACAAAAACACACTTCCCTTATGAGGTTTTTTTTTTTTCATAACCTCCTTCCTTTCCAAAATTGAGCATTTTGATCTTGAAGATCATAACCACTAACCAGTACTTAATAAAGCTAAACTTTTAGTCATTTGGAATTCCCTTTTTTTAGCCTTTCATGAATAAATGTAGATGAAGTGGGCCCCAACGGGTCATTTGGGTTGGACTTATTCATTTCTCTTAAATGACTTATTAAATAAATATTTGATAAATGGTGTAAGGATAGTTTTGTCATTTCTAAGAACTTCGTTATAGAGAGGACTTATTGAAAGAATTGTGGAAAGCTTTTGTACTTTTTTAAAATATTTAAATCTTTATTTACTTTCTTGAAAATGAGCCAAAAGTTTTATACATTTTTTTTTAAAAAGAGACCTTCATTATAAACAGAAACCCTGATCATTTGTGCGGCTAACCAATAAAAATTCACAAAGAAACCTACCTCTCAACGTTTACAGAGGAACCTTTGATTTTTTTTTTTTTTTTTTTTTTACTATTACAAAGATTCAAAGGCACCAATTAGCATTTATGACATACTGAAAATACACCTCCAGACCAGTAGTTGAAGGGATTTTAACCATGCTTTCATCTTACTCGTGGTGAATGGCCCTTAAAATATCTTTGACAAGATCAAGTAGTGTATTAAAGGATGTAACAGAGAATTGGTATGTCATTTATTGCAAAAGCTCAGGATTTTCTCTACGTGTAAATTCCAGAAAATAGAGGGGTGTCTTTGAAACCTTTTAACTTTTTCTTTTTAAAACTTACTTGAAGTAAGCAAATAAGCACATTTTTTTTTGAAGAGTAAGTTGGTTCTTCATTTTTTCGAAAAGAATAATTTACAAGAAAGGAACTCTAGAAAACCAAATTTGGTCTTAAAGGATCCAGAGCGGCATACCCCATTATTACACAGAAAAAAAAGAATAAATCAACAAAAATATAAAATTTTTATATATACAACCCACAATCCGGGCTACAAGCAATCAAAGTCTCCATAACATTCATATCTCTACATTTGAAATGTGAGAAATAACCAATCTATATCGACACAACTTCCTGCAGAATCTTACAGTTGAAGGCTGAAGATCTACAAAGCTAATATGAAATTGCTGAAGAGTATTTGCTATACTTCGTACCTGGAATCTCATCTTCCATGGAGACTTCTGAGGAATCCTTAAGATCTAAGACAAAGAATAGTCTGTTTCAAGTAATATAGATGATAAATGGGCAGGAATAAGATCAAATAAGCGAAGAATACCCAAATAATAGTCCATGGCAGATTGAATTGCCCCTTCAATCGGATGTTCATCATCCTCCCATAGGACACCAATGCTTACCTGATCAGTAGAATATACTGAAAGTCTCCGTCCTGGATAAGCAATAAGGTGTGACGGTGTATATATGGAGGAAGCAGGAGGAATATTCCAATGACAAGATATACTATTTGGAAAAGATATTCCAAGAAATAACACCCTACTCTGAATAGTCTGAATGATACTATGAACCACTTGAGAGGCTGAAGTACTTCGAGCTTTGAAGATGCGTCGATTTCTTTCAATCCAAATGTGCCACACATAAGGACAAAAAATTAATTTAGCCACCGTTTGGAGACCTTTATGATGCTGATCAACACGAAGTGTTACCGACTCCACCAACTCCAATATTGGTGAATCACATGAAATATAGGTCAAATTTAATTTCGCTAAAAGAGAAGACCATATCATTTGAGAGTAAGAACATTGAAGCATAAGATGTGTTAATTTAGCCACCGTTTGGAGACCTTTATGATGCTGATCAACGCGCAGTGTTACCGATTCCACCAACTCCAATGGTGAATCACATGAAATATAGGTCAAATTTAATTTCGCTAAAAGAGAAGACCATATCATTTGAGAGTAAGAACAATGAAGCATAAGATATGATCCAAATTCCCAAGTGTAAGGACATAACACGCAGCATAAATCACAATCCACATTTCTTTGAAGCAATAAATCTTTATTCTTCAACTTGCCCAGGAAGAACATCCATGCACATATGGAGTGCTTCTTAATACAGTCTGGAAACCAAAGGAGAGAAGGCCATTGAAGATTTTGAATCTGACCGAAACTTACCATGCGATATGCAGAGTTCAAAGTGAAGTTACCATCATCTTCTAATGTCCACACAACTTCATCATCAAAATCATAGTGAGGCTGAATTTCTAATGAGATCTCACGAAAAATATCCATAAGATCATTAGAATTAGGGGCTGGAAACAACCAATCATGATTTGTAATAAAACGCTGCACCCTGACATCGTCACCTAGGCCAAGATCATAAACTGCTCTATCGCCATATCTATCCTTTAACCTCCCTCCATTTAACCAGGGGTCTAACCAGAAGTGAACAGATGTCCATTTCCAATAAGGAATTTTATATGAGGTAGCATTAGCATTCGAAGAGCAAGGATCCCCTTCCATCCCCAAGATGCATCTTTCGTGACATGCACATCCCAAATAGAGGAACCTTTCAAGTATTTAGCATTAATCCACATATTCCAACATGTTTGTTTGTTTTGGATCACATTCCAAAGCTGACGCATCAAAGCAGCCCTAGCAGTGTCTGCAAAGGAACTAATGCCCAACCCTCCACAGGATATAGGCTGACAAATAGAATCCCAAGCAATAGGATGTAGATAATGAGGAGACCATTTATTTCAGAAAAAATCCCGTACCTGGGGATCCAAAGCAGTAATAATGGATTTAGGAATAAGAAAAATTGCTGCCCAATAAAGATGAATGGTAGACACTAGTGTAGATCGAATCAATTCCACTTGTCCTGCATAAGATAATGCCTTAGATTTCCACCCAGATAGGCGCTTTTGAATTTTTGCTAGAAGAGCTTGACAGTCGGTGAAATTCAACCTCTTTGTAGATAAGGGAATGCCTAGATATTACATTGGGAAGCTCCCCTTTTGAACATTCAGAATATATATGAGAGATAATACACTGATCTTGAGTGGAACAATTAGCAAAATAGACTGCACTCTTGACCCAATTAACTCCCAGATCCGAGAATTGCTTGAAATTCTCCAAGAAGTGCTTAAGGTTAATAGCAGCAGCATCTGTAGCTTTGCAAAAGACAAATAAATCATTAGCGAACATAAGATGAGAGATAGCCACTTGATTCTTCTGAAAAGGAGTTGGAATCGGCCCTGAGGAGGCATATCTAGTCATCAAAGCAGAGAAAAATTCCATAACAATGGCAAAGAGGAACGGAGATAAGGGACACCCTTGCCTTTGAAAGTGCAGCTAGGGCCAATGAAAGTGTCCTAGAGGGGGGTGAATAGGACTAATGGAATTCTTTTCTCAATTAAAACATCTTAGTTCAATTTTAATCCCAACTAGGAACAAGAACATAATGAACACAAATAAGAATACAACTTATGCGGAATATGTGTTCAATGTATGAGTGCTTAAACAATCAAAGATATGACAATTAGTTTCATATTAGTAAGCACAACTGTGAGTACAACACTCTTCACAAATTCACTTATGATTTATATCAATGTGCTTAAATGAATATTTGTTAAAGAGTGTGTGCTAAACAAGATTTGATTTACCAATATGATCAATGTTGTTTTCCCACAAGTGGATGTGTGTCAATTAAATTAAATATCATTCTCCACAACATATAGATATATAAATCAAGCACAAGAGATAGAGATAGAGAAATTGACACAAGGGATTTATAGTGGTTCAGTCACACAGACCTATATCCACTCTCAAGGGTCACACAGTCCCCTGGTTCCACTATGAAGAATCAAACTACACAAGTATTGATTCTACATAAATTTTGTTCACGAGGTTCGACCACACAGATCTACTCCCCATTTTTGTTCACGAGGTTCGATCACAAAAATCTACTCCCCACACACAACTTTTAGAGTGGTTGAATCACACAGAAACAATCCACTAGCACAATTTTTAAAGTGGTTGAATCACGCAGAAACAATCCACTGTCACAAAGATATAATTTGAATGGAGGGCAAACACTTGCCTTTGATGAAGATCGAAAGTGTTCGAGGAAGCTTTTGACCGTGATCGAAACTTTTTACCTCTTGCAGCTAGCTTGGTGTTGATGATGAAACTCCATTGAGATGCACAACCAAGTTGTAGAGGTTTGATTTCTAGGGTAGAAATGAGAGATAACCTTATGGATTAGGATACCCTAGATTTGGCTTCTCAAAGCACACTCCTTAGAGCTAAGTAAGCCCTTGGATTTTTCAAGATAGAATCTAAGTGTGTTTGGAAGAAGCTTTGAGAGCTTGGGAAAGGTTTACAAGAATTTAGAACAAAGGCTCTTCAAAAATTGGACTCCTTAATGTTGAAAATGGGCTTCATGTATTTATAGAAAAAATCCAACGGATAGTTCCAACGGTCATAAAATGGTTAGGTAGGGTGTACCTAATAGGAGCACTATTCCAACGTTAAAAAAACCATGACTAAAGCATTGCTTTGGTGAGGCCTTACATGAGTATGAATAAGAGGGAACATTTGTAAAAGAAAATATTAAAGAAATCAAAAGCCAACCGATCTTGACAATTTTAGAATTCTTTATTAATTTATAAAACATTGTTTATTGTTAAGTTTGGTGAGGCCTTACATGAGTATGAATAAGAGGGAACTTTTGTAAGAAAAATATTAAAGTAATCAAAATCACACCGATTTTGAAATCTTCATATTTCTTTATTAATTTATAAAATATTATTTATTGTTAAGTTTTCTATACATACTCATGCTTACTAAGCCTCAATGTGACCTGGTGTTATGATCATGTTGGATGCCTTAGGACAGGTGGACTTAGGGGGTGAACTTCTAACCGCATGAGGTTGGCTGGCCGAAATCTGGGGTAATTTTTGAGTTTTAAATAAGCTAAAAAAAAATCTTCTATAAACCAATCAAAATAACAATTTAGCCTAGGGTTTTTAGAGTCACTAAGGCATATGGTTTCGGTCCCAATTACCTGATCTTGGTTGGCACATCTTGATGTTGATCTTTGACGAAACCTGGCCTTTCCAAAAAGCTTTGACAGACCTTTTGAATTGAATCTTCTTTGAGAAATTCTGAGAGGCAAGGTCTTGAATTTTTCGACACGGAATTGACAATACAAAAACAAGTGCTCATAGGAATGTGGCACTAACAATCTCCCCCTTTGTCAATTTCGTGGCAAAACACCTATTCTTGATTGAAATACAACAAATGGACTCAAATACAATCAAGATTACAAGAGAACATGATCTTTACAATACATACAACAATTACAACTCAAACACTCATGACTCTAAATACTCCCCCTGAGAATGTGCTTTGTCTCTTAAAGATATACCTGCATAAGACATTGACATACACATTCTATGGTGGGATTGCTACTCCCCCTTAATTGTTAGTCACAAAATATCATAGATAGAGTGTGTTTTCACCCTTTGTTCTACACTCTCCCCCTTTGTTTAATCTCTCCATTTTCAGGATTCAATCCATTTATTCTCCCCCTTTTTGTCACAAATTGACAAAGAGATGTCCCGATGAAGCATATGGAGTACTATAGAGAGATAAGGAGAAGTGAGAGATATCAATATTTAGCATATTATGATATCAAGGACATAAAAAAAGATTCACCTATAAGCATAGAGGGGTTAGCAAGCATGATATCAAAAGATTTGACTATAAAGAGATGTAATCATGCTAAGATGGAATTGAACTATATAAATAAACTAAGAAAGTCCATATCAATTCCATGAATCCATTTAAGGATTCTCTAAGTCCTTCAAATGATACAAACCGATTTAAGAGTAAGGACTCAATAAAGATCATATGAAATTTCATTTCATTGACCTTTTTCACCACTTAACCGTAGTGATGAACCTGCATAATCATACTGATATAACTATGAAGCACATACAAAGATTATGATGAATGCATGAGGTTCCAAAAGAAAATCAATCCATTTAAAAACATATGATAGGAACATGCATTATGATACCAAAGAAAATAAAATCCAAAACCATAACATTCAATCTTTAGAAAAATTTAACTTACAAAGGCATAATGAATGTTATGAGGATCAATGCAATCACCAAATGAATTCAATCATCAAAATAAGCGATTATAATCTAAAATGATAAATTGGGTACATTGCATTCCAAACAAGTCATCAAGATAAGAAATTTACAAATAAAGGAGCATATGACTTGCAAAATCATCACACAAAATAAAAACACAATACAGAGCATAGTGATGATCAAAGATAAAAACATCCATATCTTAGAAAAATACCAGAACTAAAAACTCATGGATGTGGCAATATGAGAAATACATAAAGATGTACCTATAAAAGTTAATGCATTCTCAATTAAAAATTGTTTTTTTTTAAAAAAATTAAAAATAAATATTCATCATATTCATATATGTGTCTCCATGATCCTCAAGAATTCTCATTTGATCATCTTAAAGATGTCTACTCCCCCTTAACATCATTCTCTTCTTTTTGTCAAAAACTGACAAAGAGATGTATAAACTGAGAGAAACTTTGGAAGCTAATCATAGAAATTAGAGAACAGAAGGTAGATGATTCATGCAAGCATAGATAATAGATGGGCCTCGATTAGATAGGGCCGAGGGCATTCATGTTCATCCCCCATAATTCTTACTGGTCCTAAGTGAGTGCAACCCAAATTCATGCACATCACGAAAGCCCAAGCCCACCCAGTCCAAGCCTGCACATAGATGTACGTCTGGAACCACCCATGTCCGACAGAACCTGCAAAGGCTAGAGGTCTAGTTTTATCGACTAGATACAGAGATCATTGACAAATTCGCTGGATGTTGTTGACAAACGAAAAAGGATAGGGACAATCCGCATTTAATTTCAAAGGCTTAGCTAAGTAGCTTTTGAAAATCTGCATCCAGCGGATTTTCAATCCTGAAAAGCAAGATAAGAAGATTTGAGGCTTTGTCTTGTTCGAAATCCATCTCTATAAGAGCAGTCTTAGCACTTCTTCTTGTCATCTGCAATCTTAATCCTTAAGATTTCAATGGCTCAACGATTTCCTTTTAACACTTCTTCTGATTAGGAGATGTGGTATTCTTTACCTCAATCTCAAACTTTTTCTGCATCTGTTTTAGGTTCCATGATACCAAGGCGACAAGAGAGAGCTTTGGCTAATAAAACAGATGAAGAAGCCATTTATGAGCTTGTGAGTCTCGGAACTCATTATTCATCATCCATTGTCTCATTTTTCGATCGGTTGCGGTCCAGAACTCGCACGACAGAAAAGTTTATTGAGGAGATCGATGTACTGCAACGGCTTCTACTCGAATCTAATAGAAAAGTAGTAGAGTTGAAGCAAGAGAATAAGGATTTAAGATCCTTGCTTACCTCTTCAATTCGGTTGCCTAATCCTTTAGACAAGGATTGTATGAAGATCTATGAAAAGCAGAAGCATTTGAATGATGAGGCTAAAAATCTCAAGTTTTTGTAAGACATTGAGAAAAATATTCAATAAACATTCATGGCATGCATCATTTTGATCTCTCTTCTAATAATGTATATCTGCCAACTGATCATGTGTGCTTGTGAATTTTAGTACAATATTACCCTTCTGCACATGATTAAGAAGATGATATCTAATTTCAATATGCTTAGTTCTAGAGTGTTGGACAGAATTTAAGGAAAAATTGATAGCACAGGTGATATATCAATACAAATTCATGCTACCTTTTAAAATCAAAAAGCATTTTCAACAAGTAAAACTTAAACAAATGATACTTGAACAAAGAGACAATACTAGGAAAGATAGAAGGAACTTAGACATAAGACCAACAATATATAACTTATGAGAAAAGGTTGGTCTAATCTAATTATAAGGTCTTAGTATTTGTCTAAAAGTCTAACCTTAGGTATCCATCTAAGGTCTTCAGCTTTGGAATCTTTGTAAGAGATTCCACCAACCAGAGGAGATAAATATTGATCAAATCTTTGAGGTTTGACAATTTCATAATTAGATTGATGCGAAGTCTTTGGTGGTTGAGGTCTCTTTTTATTTTTCTCATTTCTTTTAGCTTTTCCTCTCTCTTTTTGTCTTTTGAATTTTAATTTTAATCTTTCAATCTTTTTCAAAAGTTCTTTCATTTCCAAAGTCAGAGGAGGTAAAATGAGAGGTTTCTTATTGATAGATTTATTTTGACCAATTTTTACTTGTTTAGTTCTTTTAAAATCTATCTTAGGAGACTCTTGTTGAGGTGTTTTAATTTGTTTAAACTTTCTAGAATCTTCCTTTGATTTAAATACCTTAACCTTCATAGAATTAGATTTTTCATTTTTAGGTTCATAGATAGGTTTAGACAAATGACTTTTTCTTAATTTGCACTCAAATTTGAAATGCCCTTCATTACCACAATAATGACATTTTGTTTTGGGCAATGGAGAGTGAGTGCACGAGAATGAGGACTTACCTTTCACAAATGTGTTGGTGAAATTTGGGTCATGTGTAATATACTTATTGAATCCAAGACCCGTCCTATCTCCTTGTGATTTACCCATTTTAAATAATTTTTCAAAATTTTCTTCTCCATGAGTAAAAGAATACTCATATTTTTCTTTATACCATATTAGATGGGTGACTTCCTTTTTTAAATTAGTGATTACCTCTTTTAGAGTATCAGCTTCTTTCTTATGATTTCTTATGTGTTCACCGGCAATTTGAAATTTAGAGTTGGTTTCGTTAAGATCATTGGTTAAGATATTAATTTCACCTGTTAAGGTTTTAACATTGTCTTTTAAAACTTTATTCTTTGCTTCTTGTTTTCTTATGATGTTAATTAACTTGCAACTCTCATCATAGAGTCTATTATATGATTCTTGAAGATTTTCATCATTGTCTTCATTATCTGAGCCATCATATTCAGATTCTGGTTCTTCTTCAAATTCTTCAATATCTGAATTATATTCATCCTCAGATTTCTCAAAATGAGATTTTTCAGATGTCTCAACTGATGGATCACATAAACTTCGAGCCATTAAAATAGTGTAATTTTCTGTTTCATCTCGATGTGATTCATCTGATTCTGACTCTGATTCAGATGAGTCATCCCATGTTGCCATAAGTGTCTTTTTCTTCCTTTCCATTGGACACTCTGAAGATATATGTCCAAGTTTTTGACAGTTATAGCATATGACTTTTCTTTCTTGACTCTTAGATGAAGAATTGCTTTTGTTTTTATTTTTATTAAAGAATTTAAAATTTGAATTCTTTTTCTTAAAATGTCTTATAAATTTTTTAGTGAGTAGAGCAATATCTTGATTATCACTTTCTTCATCATTATCTGATTCTCCTTTAGATTGAGTTGATTGAGAGGTTTTTAAAGCAATTGATTTCTTATCTTTGGATTTATTAGAAGCATTATTTAACTTTAACTCAAAAGTTCTAATATTACCAGATAATTCTTCAACTTTCATAGTTTCTGGGTCATTGTATTCTTCTATAGAGGTCACTTTGGAGTGAAATCTATCAGGAAGGGATCTAAGGATTTTGCTACAAATTTTGCCTTCAGGAATTTGTTCACCAAGTGACCACATCTCATTCACAATTACCATTAGCTTAGTTCGAAATTCATCGAACATTTCATCTTCCCTCATTCTTAAAGATTCGAATTGAGAAGTCAACATTTGGAGCTTGGCTCTTTTGATAATGGTTGTTCCTTCGTAATTTGTTTCCAAAAGATCCCAAGCTTGTTTAGCTGTAGTACATGTCATAATCTTTTTGTACTCTTCAGTATTCATGGCACAAGTTATGGCATTCAATGCCTTTGCATTGTTGTCTCTCAGTGCCTTATGATCAGCTGTCCATTTTGCCTTTGCAATAGGCTGGATAGTGCCATCTTTATCTGTGACTGTAGGAGGAGTCCATCTATCCTCTACAGAATCCCACACATCTCCGTCAAGAGATTTGATGAAGACGGTCATTCGGGCTTTCCAAAAGGCATAGTTTGTACCATCAAACAATGGAGGTCTGTTTATAGCACTACCTTCTGGATTAGACATTGGCACTAATAAAAAGAAGTAGATCTACTCCGGGATGTTAAACCTTTAGGGAGTAACCCGCTCTGATACCAATTGAAAGTGCAGCTAGGGCCAATGAAAGTGTCCTAGAGGGGGGTGAATAGGACTAATGGAATTCTTTTCTCAATTAAAACATCTTAGTCCAATTTTAATCCCAACTAGGAACAAGAACATAATGAACACAAATAAGAATACAACTTATGCGGAATATGTGTTCAATGTATGAGTGCTTAAACAATCAAAGATAAGACAATTAGTTTCATATTAGTAAGCACAAGTGTGAGTACAACACTCTTCACAAATTAACTTATGATTTATATCAATGTGCTTAGATGAATATTTGTTAAAGAGTGTGTGCTAAACAAGATTTGATTTACCAATATGATCAATGTTGTTTTCCAACAAGTGGATGTGTGTCAATTAAACTAAATATCATTCTCCACAACATATAGATATATAAATCAAGCACAAGAGATAGAGATAGAGAAATTGACACAAGGGATTTATAATGGTTCAGTCACACAGACCTACATCCACTCTCAAGGGTCACACAGTCCCCTGGTTCCACTATGAATAATCAAACTACACAAGTATTGATTCTACATAAATTTTGTTCACGAGGTTCGACCACACAGATCTACTCCCCATTTTTGTTCACGAGGTTCGATCACAAAAATCTACTCCCCACACACAACTTTTAGAGTGGTTGAATCACACAGAAACAATCCACTATCACAATTTTTAAAGTGGTTGAATCACGCAGAAACAATCCACTATCACAAAGATATAATTTGAATGGAGGGCGAACACTTGCCTTTGATGAAGATCGAAAGTGTTCGAGGAAGCTTTTGACCGTGATCGAAACTTTTTACCTCTTGCAGCTAGCTTTGTGTTGATGATGAAACTCCATTGAGATGCACAACCAAGTTGTAGAGGTTTGATTTCTAGGATAGAAATGAGAGATAACCTTATGGATTAGGATACCCTAGATTTGGCTTCTCAAAGCACACTCCTTAGAGCTAAGTAAGCCCTTGGATTTTTCAAGATAGAATCTAAGTGTGTTTGGAAGAAGCTTTGAGAGCTTGGGAAAGGTTTACAAGAATTTAAAACAAAGGCTCTTCAAAAATTGGACTCCTTAATGTTGAAAATGGGCTTCATGTATTTATAGAAAAAATCCAACGGATAGTTCCAACGGTCATAAAATGGTTAGGTAGGGTGTACCTAATAGGAGCACTATTCCAACGTTAAAAAAACCATGACTAAAGCATTGCTTTGGTGAGGCCTTACATGAGTATGAATAAGAGGGAACATTTGTAAAAGAAAATATTAAAGAAATCAAAAGCCCACCGATCTTGACAATTTTAGAATTCTTTATTAATTTATAAAACATTGTTTATTGTTAAGTTTGGTGAGGCCTTACATGAGTATGAATAAGAGGGAACTTTTGTAAGAAAAATATTAAAGTAATCAAAATCACACCGGTTTTGAAATCTTCATATTTCTTTATTAATTTATAAAACATTGTTTATTGTTAAGTTTTCTATACATACTCATGCTTACTAAGCCTCAATGTGACCTGGTGTTATGATCATGTTGGATGCCTTAGGACAGGTGGACTTAGGGGGTGAACTTCTAACCGCATGAGGTTGGCTGGCCGAAATCTGGGGTCATTTTTGAGTTTTAAATAAGCTAAAAAAAAATCTTCTAAAAACCAATCAAAATAACAATTTAGCCTAGGGTTTTTAGAGTCACTAAGGCATATGGTTTCGGTCCCAATTACCTGATCTTGGTTGGCACATCTTGATGTTGATCTTTGACGAAACCTGGCATTTCCAAAAAGCTTTGACAGACCTTTTGAATTGAATCTTCTTTGAGAAATTCTGAGAGGCAAGGTCTTGGATTCTTCGACACGGAATTGACAATACAAAAACAAGTGCTCATAGGAATGTGGCACTAACTAATCCTCTCGTGCCTTTAAAATAGCCTTCAGAGCTACCATTCACCAAGATTGAATAATGAGCTTCAGAAACACAAGCCATGATGAGTTTAATGAAGTGGGCTGGAAATCGCATACACTTGAGGGCTACCTCAAGGAACTCCAATCTGACACTATCATAAGAGTTAGCTAGATCAACTTTGATGCACATACGAGGAGTCCCTCTCAATAAATGGAAATTATTAATCAAATCTTGTGCAACAAGGATATTATCAGCCATATTTCTCCCCGGAATAAAAGCCGATTGCATCGGACTCAGAATTTTCCCAATAACTGGCTTTAGTCTATGCACCAAAATTCGAGTAATAATTTTGTACAGCTCATTTGTCAATGAAATAGGCCTGAATTGGTCTGGGGAATTGGCAGCTTCACTCTTTGAAACAAGAACTATAAATGTGGCTTTCAACTGATTTAGCATCATTCCATGCTGAAAGAAATCAATGATAGCATCACAGACATCATTACCAATGATTGGCCAAAAAACCTTGAAGAAATGAGCATTAAAACCATCTGGTCCAAGAGCCTTGTTTGGATTGGAAGCTTTGATTACCTCCTCAATCTCTGATACTGTCACTGGCAAGTTTAGGCTTATAGCATCCTCATCAGATACAAAATCAAAAGGAGGAATATAAGAGAGGTCTGACTAGTTCATATCAACATGACCCAAGAATATCAGTGAAGTAAGAAACAAAAACTGCTGCAATACCCTGATGATCAGAGAAAGTATTACCTTCCTTGTCTATGATTTCTGAAAGAAATGAGTGAGCATGTCTCGTACGCATCAACCTGTAAAAGTATTTAGAATTTCCATCCCCCAAGATTCACAGCAAGGTCCCTCGAACGCTGCTTATACATGCTTTTCTCTGCTCGATTTAAAGAATCAAGAATGGTTCTGGTAGAACGTTCTTCTTCCTGAATGTGAATATTATTTGGATCCTCCATCATGTGCCTTTGAAGATCCTCCAATAGAGTCCGGGTCTTATGAAGCTTAACAGGGAGCGATGGTTGATTGTTTTTCCAATCAATAATTCTCTCCTTAACTTTCCTCAGTTTTTTAACCACCCTAAACAAGGGAGTACCACTAATTTCTTCCGCCCAAGCCATTTTGATAACATTGCTGAAGCCAGGTGATTTAGCCCAATAATTGAAGTATCTGAATGGAGATTTTATTTGAGGCTTTTCATTCAGTGACAGAAGAATTGGTGAATGGTCAGAAAGACTTGGATGAAGCACTTCACCCCTTAAACAGATTATCATTCATGCAAGTTTCGTTGACAAGAATCCGGTCCAATTTACATGCAATTCGTGAATCACCCACACTAGAATTTGACCAAGTGAAAGGTGAACCACACAACTTCAAATCTATCAAGCCAGCCTCCTGAATGCAATCATTAAATTCAATAAGCCCTATAGCTCTTGGGCCCGCCCCTCCCATTTTTTCATGGCTCCATCTAACAGTAGTGTTAAAGTCTCCAGCAACTATCCAAGGCCAAGAGGATTGATTCTTTGAACTTAAGGACTGCCATAACTCTCTGCGTTGGATGTGGCTGTTGTATCCATAACAAGTAGAGAAGTATAATTTAACATAATCAAACTTGACATCACAGTTAATGAGTTGGGCTTCCACATCAAGGACTTGAATAGTATGTAGGATCTTACACCCTATTGAGCTACCACTTATCCCAAAATTAATTGGTGATAGGAAACGGCACAACAATAGTTTTATGGTGAGGGTGAGAGCTCGACCACAATTATGACCGCTCAGGAGCGAGGGTGGACGTTGACCTCAACATAGTAACAAACCCAGGATTCCATAGCAGCCAAATCCGAGTAGACGAGCATATATGAGCATTAGAAACCTCCAACCATCCAGTCGGTAACCTAGCATTTTTAACACAGTGATAGGATGCTGGTTTAATTTTTGTTTCCAAAAGAGCAACAAGAGATGCCTTCACAGAAAGGATTTTGTGCCTAACTTCCACTTGCATAGTGGGTCTATTGAGCCCCCTAACGTTCCATGTCAGAATCGTCATGAGGACCAATTCTTATTTCCTTTCTCCGTAATAACAACACCAGGAAGCACTGTTTTATTTTTTGCACTGAAGCTTGAAGTAGTCACCTTTGGAAGTATGCTTTTATCTACATGATGAATAGATGAAGAAGGGTGTGAGGGCATACCTGAAATAAGAATATCAGGTTCTCTAGACAGGGCCATCTCAAGACAATATGTGGCCCCAGGCGAAAGTATAAACGAGGCCCCTAGCTTCTATGTATGACATGAGAAAACCCTCGTCCTTAATCCGGGCTTGGGACCGACAATGTACACTATGAGTAGTACATTGGCGGACTTAAAAAAAGAATTTTGGGTTTTTTTTTTTAGGTTTTTGTTTTTTTAGAGCTTGTTGAGGGATTTATTTATTTTTAAGTGAATTTAACCTTTCTTGCCTTTTGTGATGCAAACTTATTGATCAAGTTTTTATATTCAAGGTTTTCCAAAATTTTCTTCTCAATAGATAAAATGGCTAACCCGCTTAATCTCTCTTCTGACATAGTTGATCATAGATAAGATTTTATTAACTTTAATTTCGAAAAACTTCTTTCGGTGGAAGCAACTGTAACAGGTACTGTTAATAGTATTCAATAAGCAATATATGAGTTTGGAAAAGACTCAATAGTATCCCAATTAGTGGACTCCACGAGTCAAGGTTGATTTGAAATGCCATTTTATGAAAAACAGGGTATTTTCTATAAAAAAAGGACTTATTTGTAATTCTGATTTTATGAAATTTTTTCAACGACGGAATTTTTCGATAATTTCAGTTTCATTAGAAAATGGGTCAAATTGTGATCAATTTTCTCTTCTAACTCGAGTTCATTTGAATTCATTTCAGATGATTCCCAGTGAGATTTGATACCTTTAAAAACGTACTCAGAATACTTTTATTTTTACTGTCATTCTATTTTTGCTTCTTTTTCATCTATCTTCTCTGGTTTTGGTTTTCAAATGTACCATGATTTTCTCTTTTTAACTTTATCATGTTAATGTTACTAATCCAACAAAATTATGAGGCCCTCTCATGGTGAGGCCCCCACCACTTGCTTCACCTGCCTATATGGTGAGCCGGCCTGTCTCTAGAATCCATAATCAATGCTAGTTGTAGTTTGTGCTAGTATCACCTTTGAACCAGCAGAGTCACCATCTAAATTGGCTAAGCTTGAAAAACGATTTGCTGTTCCCTGAACAAGAGTGGAAGCAGAATCCTTGTGCTTTGGGCTGACCAAGGAAGTTATATAAACAACTTGCACTTGGTAGGTGAGAAACATAGAACCCACGTAAAAATAAGAACATGAATGGAATAAAAGCGCACTTTTGATTATCTTCCATTAATGTGCAATTTGTGGCATCATCCCATATCAACAAACCTTCATTCTGACCAACACGAACAAAATAAGTAAATAAAATACCGTAGAAAGTTCTTGTACTTTACTTGTGATAGTTTTAAAGATGGGCCTGAATTTTAGTTAAATTCCTGTGAAAACCCTTACAAAGGAGACATTTATTTAACAGGTTCATATTTCACTAAGTGGGCCAATTTAAAAGTAACACCAAATTTCCCTCAATCTTGAAAGAGTTCGTTTCTTTTTTTTTTTTTCCTTACAAGTTAAGTCCACGTTAGAAATTGATCGCTAACGAGGGAAATCCGGCCACCACTACAGCCGCACTTTGTGGGCTCTGGTAGCTTCCAAATTTTGAAAGAGTTGAAGAGCAAGAGATCTAAAAATATTGAAATCAGAAGTAGCATTAAACATACAAACTATTTGATGATGAAAAATGCATGTATGCATCATTCACGTGTAGAGAGATGTTTTGTCACACTCATATGTAACCGCAGTGATATGTTATTTAAGTATACTCCGGACTAAAAATGATTCTGATTTGTATCCGGATTGCTAAATGCCCAAATAAAGTCTGCATGGGATCCGACACACGATCCGAGTACAGTGCTAAAAATGGAAGAGACGAGGATCTCGAGTAGTCACCTAGCAATGGGTCCGGATCCTATGAGGCTATAGAATTAATCCCGAGTCATAAAAGGAATGAAACTATGTGGTGAAGTTCACTTTGCCATTAAAACTCCAAGCCACTTAAAATAAATTTGTAATCCTAAATTTTACTTTAATTGGAATTAGACGTCTCACCGAAAGATTAATGGCTTGATTAAAAATGTGATTGATATCATTACCACTAGGGTGGCCAAACGTAACTGACCAAAATCTAATTTTCAGCAGGATTAAGTTGGGAAATTTTAGGTTTGGATTTGGCCCCTGTTGATAAAGCCCAATCGAATTGGATTTGAGTTGGGCTACTCACCCAACCCCACTACAACATAAATTGATATATACACATACATCGTTACCAAATTTATTTATGACAACTATCTGGGATGTGCTTTTTGGACATAATGTGTTGACTTGTTTCCCAGCATGCCATGATTTTTTCACGAGAATTTTACATTCAAGTCATTTAAAAGGTCTCAAATGACCTTTTGTAGTTCCTTTAATTCCACTCTCCATGAATTTTATTGTAATTTCAAGTGTCCCACCAAGATGAGGGATTTGAAATTCCACTTCAAGGGGATAACTTTTGTTGGAGATTTCCATATACGAATTCTTGAAATATTGGTAAAGAAATAGAGACTAGTGATTATGATGAAAGTTTAAACCTTATTCGACTAATCTTCATTTTCTTAAGATTTAGGTTGCTTGGGCCCGGCTTGGTTTAAAGCATATGTGCTGAGAATTGCTTTGGGCCCGGGCCTTTTCATTTGGATGGTACCAAATGGCCTTGAATGATGCTAATCCCTAAAGGCCCAATACATAAATAAATATATTGGTTCTTTTGCTTAATAGGTAGGTATCTCCTTATGGTTTTTATGGGAGATCGTGGTTTTAATTAGCATCTTCTAATAAAAAAAAATCATCATGATCCAACATATCTCGTATGATCGAGATTAGAAGCTGGGCAAAATTAATGACAAAAAAGATCCCTGGATATCAATGCAACAATTTAAAAAAAAAAAAAAAACCATGTGCGGACTCCAAATGGATCTCCTTTCCTTACAAGAGTGCGAATCACAAGGGATACAAAAGTGAACTCCACAAAGAACTCCACAAGCAAGTTATTTGCCCCTTGGATCCTCTTCTCATCCTATGATTCGGCGTTAGGAGCAAATTTACACTCATTGAACCTTCACCCCTATTCAATTAAATCTCAAAAAATCGAGGGCAGGGACGGGGTTATTGATTTTTTTACTAGTCATTTAAAAGTAAATTTATTCTTTTATAGATTTTTAGCAATATCCAAAGAAAAAAAAACTTAATTTAAAAGTATCTGAATATTTTTAAAGATGTGATTTATCAAAACTTTGTAAGGACCCTTAAAATATGAAAATAAGCTCACCATAATGGGTTCAAGCCACTCAAAATAATCATTTACTCTTTCTTTTATGACTGAAGTGTTTTCTCTCTCTTTAGTCAAAGTAAATGCCTTGGAAAACTGATCATGTAAAACAATACCACCATAATAAATTAATGAAAATCCAATGATTAACTACTCACATGTGATTGTTCGATGGGCCACAACGCTTGTGGAAGGCATTGATGGTTAAGAGGACAAATTGATAGCCATTTACCGATCTCATGAAAAGGTGAATAGACAAGGTGTAATGACATGACAATGCAACTTATAATTATGATCCTTTGAGTATCTAATTAATGATATCTGGAACTACAAAACCCGAGTGGATTGGTAGAGAGTCTTTTTGACTCTTTGTATAAAAAATGGGTGTTTTTTTGTCTTTTAGTGAAGAAAGGAGGTTACTTTTTCGCTTTTTTTTTTAAAAGAAGAAAATTTTGAAAATGTATACTTTTGATGTGACCCCTAGCTAGTCTAAAAAATTGAGACTTTACGTTACTTATACTAACCTATTAAATTGCCAAACGGGACAACCCAGCGCGCCAAAATTGCTCCAACCGAGTTCCACCTAAGGGGGAGTATTAAGGAGTGGTTCCACCTTGAAAAGTAATTATACTGCATCTATTAACACCTCTAGGTTTTGATAGAAATAATTAGCTAAGAAAACTTAATATGAATAAAAGATAGTAAGTCACAAATTATATTACGGTCGACATATGGTTCATTACAATTCGATGACATATAAATAAGATTAGGACCACATTAAACATATCATGTAATAGATAAATGGATTAAGAAAACACCTCTCTCGGCCTTTTGAACAACTAAAATCCACTCCGAAAACAGTTGGTGGCAACTCATTTTGGAATGAGAAGCAGGGGATGTTTTCTAACCAGCGTTAAACCAAATCTTTCATCCATGTTCAGTTCATTGGGTTGCATTCCATCTGGAAGCGACCAGTCGAATGTGTGGATCAAGGAAGCAATAATCAACTCAACAACACGACTACCCAAAGGCAACCCAGGACAGATTCTCCTCCCGGCACCAAAGGGTGTAAATTCGAAATCGTTACCTTTATAATCCACACTAGAGTTGAGAAACCGCTCCGGCGAAAATGTCAGGGGATCTTCCCAAACTTTGGGGTCTCTTCCAATTGCCCAGACATTCACCATCACTCTACAGCCCTTTGGAATTGTATAACCCATCACCTCGCATTTGTCCAGTGCTTCGCGAGGGAGTAGAAGAGGACCAGGAGGATGCAGGCGAAGGGACTCTTTAATGCAGGCTTGGAGATAAGTCAGGTGAATTAGATGAGACTCCCTTACTGCATATTCCCCTTCCCTCCGCTCACCAATTACTTGTTCCAGTTCATCTCTAACCTTTTGCATCACTTTGGGATTTCTCACAAGTTCTGACATGGTCCAGTCGACCAGTGTTGTTGTTGTATCAGTCCCTGCCGCAAACATGTCCTGACACCAATGCAAATGTGTGAAATTGTTAATGAAAATGGCTAAAAGGATATATGTAAAAGATGATAAACAATTATATTCCTCTATGTTAAGGTCCTGTTTGTTTCATGCAATTAAATTCATATGAATTCTAAAATTTTGTGTTTCTATTAAGTGGTTGAAAATAAAGAACCATAGTTGAATATCCAAAATGACTATAAATAAGCTCTCCTTCGGTGGAAATTACACTAAGGGTGTTGGGTTTATGTCTAGTATTCCGGTTAGATTGGTTTGGTTCATTGGGTTAGCCAATAGCCAGGTTCAGGGTTATGGGTATTTTGGTCATTGTACCGGAGCGTTTTTGGAGGTAAAAAATGCAGAGATTATATATTGATGTAATCAGTAACTCTAGACTCTGAGAGGGAGTAAGAGAGGTGAGAGCTCTCTCTCCCATTATTCCCAACTATGGAAGGAGGCAGATAGAAAGCAAGCAAGGGGAACACATAGAGCATTGTAAGCGGAGAGGCTGTGAAAGCAAGATTGAGACCTATTAGGGAAGAGGATAGGCTAAGTGTTAGAGGTTTTGAAATCTTTGTAATGAGTTGCTCAATTTCCTGCATAGTGAAATCGAGCGGAATGCTCATATACCGTGGATATAGGCAATTGCCAAACCACATAAATTTCTTGTGTGCTTGTGGTTGATTGATTGTGTGTGTTTTTCCCTAATTAACCCCCAACAATGGGTCCATTTGTTTGCATTTCAACACAGAGAAATTAAATTCCTAGGAGTTCACAGTGAGTTTAGCCCCACTCACACTGTCAATGAAAGATCTTTCGTAACAAGATAATTCTCATTTTACGTAGTCAGAATAGTTTTGTACATAATTAATTTCTCATTTCCTCTTCCAGTGTGAAAACAAATGAGTGATTAGATAAAAATCCATTGCAATTTGCAAACCTGATCAGAAACGATCCCACCAAATATTTTGCACAAACACTAAAAAACGAAGCAATTAAAGTTAAAGAATTACGAACCAAGCACAAAGCCTTGATCTGTATTTCACTGCAGCCTGCACTCTGCAACACATCCACAAAATCCCGTTTCTTCTCATTTCCACCACCCATTTCTCTCCTTTCTTTCAAGAGCCCTTCCCAAATCCCATAAATCTTCTTTACAATACCAGTAGCCTCCTTATTCAGCCCCTGAACATCCAACCCACCAAGCCAAGGATAAAAATCTGCCAAGTTGGGAGCCATACCCAACTCCAGAAGCCTCGAGAAAGCATGTTTCAACCCAGAATTCTCCTTATCCCCAAGACCAAAAACATCTCTTGAAAAAAGCAGATTGCCCAAAATATTGAAAACGGTCCCAAACACCAACTCCCCCAGATTGACCGCCTCACCTCTACTTGAAAAAAGAGACCCCACCAGCTCAACCATCTTGTTCTGTCTCAAGTGGGCTTGGACGTCGAGCATCCGTGTGGTGAAGAGCTCGGTCTTGCAGAGGGCTCGGAGGGTCTTCCAGCGTTCGCTGCAGTCGAAGGAGAAGGGGAGGGAATGGGAGATGTAGAGCTTGATGCGGTATGTTTGTGGGATGTAACGAGCGGATAGGATGCGGTCATGGGCCTTGAGGACTTGTGATGCTGTGGACGGTGAGGATGCGACGATGAGGAGCTGGGTGCCGAGCTTGAGGGAGATAAGGGGGCCGTGGGTTCGAGCCATTTGGGCTAGGGACACGTGGGGGTGTTTGCCGATTTGGAGGAGGTTGCCTATTAGGGGCCATGGTTTGGGACCTGGTGGGAGTTTGGGTTTTGGATTGGAGGTTGACTTGACAAGTGTGAGATAGTAGAAGAAGAAGGAGGAGAAGAGAGTGAGAAGAGAGAGGAGAAGAAAGGAATCCATAGGTGGGAGATTGGAATTCCAGAGTTGGGAATGGAATACTGCTGGAAAAAAATGGGGCCTTTTGGGGATGGGTGGGGATTGAAAACACTTTTCAAGAACAGTTTTTACAAGAACCGCTCCTTAGTGGTAAGGAGTTCTTATCTTAGCGGGGAGGTTAGCGGCGGATACATTTTGTGGGCTTTCTTTTCTGGTGCATGGACTCTTTAAATAAATAAATTAAAAAAAAAAAAAAAAAAGTCCCAGCCACCCTAACTTGGGTACAAGAAGAAGTACAGTCTTGATGGCACGAGACAGTGGTTATCAAGTGCACGCTCACCTCTCCATGGGGACCACATGGGGTTGGGGTTCAAGGGTAATTGATCATTGAGAAGAGAAGGATACGGATGGTGCCTACTCATCTATAAAATAAGGAGCCCACCAGATCTTCCCAATCTCTTGATTAATGGCCCTATTAAAAAGAGTTTGGACCCTCACTTTTATAGAAATAAGGAGATATTTTTCATCCAATCCACATTCGCCACCTATGCATAATTTTATCCTTGAATTTTTTTCATTCCAATAATGCAATTTAGAAGGTGAGTCCCGATCCCCTGTTTCTCTTAAACAAGGAAACAAGTAATATTTTGTGAAAACCCTTACAAAGGAGACATTTATTTAATTATTTCTTATTTGACTAAGTATGCCAATTTAAAAGTAACACCGAAATTTCCTAAATTTTCAAAGAGTTTTTTTTTTCTTTTTTCTTTTTTTTTTTAGGGTCCTAACCCTTTGAGCTGGACTAATTCATCCGAGCCTAAAGGGAAGCTGGATAAATATCCCTGTCGCCCCAAGGTGATAGCGCTAGTAGACTCAACCTTCAATTCGTGAAGAAGGGGGAACCGGTAGTCGATACCAAGACCTCTAACTCCGAAACAGAGAGGAACCGTGGTCTTGATAATTTTCAAAGAGTTGAAGAGCAAGAGATCTAAAAATATTGAAAACAGAAGTAGCATTAAACATACAAACTATTTGATAATGAAAAATTAGGGTTGTAAATTGGTCCTCGATTCTCCGATTACCCGAAGGTTCCGACCCGTTAGGATCCGGGTCTGGGTCCTTATTTTGGTCCCGATAAGAAAATGGTTCCAGTACCGGATCCTTTTTTTTTTTTGGAACCGATACTTAAATGGTTCCGGTTCTGGATCCACAGTATCTCAGACCCGTGGACCCGAGACCCGATCCAATATACACTAACACAAGGTAACTTTAGTATGTGAGAATAGAACCCTTTTTACTTTTCTACTTTTCTACATTATGGTTTTCTACTTTTCTACATCTCATTGCCGGTTTGGATGTGATTTCTGAGTTTTTGGTTAATAGTGCCTGTTATTGATAGACAAAATGTCACATTAGTATTTGCATGTATGTGATCCAATTGAAATATGGAAAAAGCATAATTTTTTAAAAAGAAAAATGCAGGCATTAGTCTAGACCCGAAACCGGAATCGGACCCGCCTCACAAACGGTTCCGGTTCCGGTTCTGGTTCCCATTAATATTATCGGTTCCGATTCCACCCTAGACCCGAACCGGAACCGATCCGTTTACAACCCTTTGAAAAATGCATGTATATACATCATTCACATGTAGATAGATGTTTTGTCACATGCTTATGTAACCGCAGCGGTATGTAAATTAAGTATACTCCGGCCTAAAAATGATTCTGATTTGTATCCGGATTGCTAAATGTAGGGTTGTAAATGGGTACCCGATTCTCCGATTACCCGAAGGTTCCGACCCGTTAGGATCCGGGTCTGGGTCCTTATTTTGGTCCCGATAAGAAAATGGTTCCGGTTCCGAATCCTTTTTTTGGAACCGATACCTAAACGGGTTCGGTTCCTGATCCACAGTGGCTCAGACCCGTGGACACGGGACCCGACCCAATATATACTAACATAAGGTAACTTTAGTATGTGAGAACAAAACCCTTTGTACTTTTCTACATTAGGGTTTTCTACTTTTTTACATCTCATTGCCGGTTTGGATGTGATTTCTGAGTTTTTTGTTAAAAATGTCTGTTATTGATACACAAGAGATCACATTAGTGTTTGCAGGTACGTGATAAAATTGAAATGTGGAAAAAGCATAATTTTTTTAAAAGAAAAATACAGGTATTAGTCTAGACCCGGAACCGAAACCAGACCCGCCTCACAAACGGTTCCGGTTCCGGTTCCCTTTCTTAGAAAATGGTTCTGGTTCCGGTTCCACCCTGGACCCGGACCGGAATTTAACCCGTTTACAACCCTAGCTAAATGCCCACCTGTGAAAAGCAGTCCGCATGGGATCCGACACACGATCCGAGTGCAGTACTAATATGGAAATGACGAGGATCTCGAGTAGTCACCTACGGGTCCGGATCCTATGAGGCTATAGAATTAATCCCAAGTCATCAAAGGGATGACACTATGTGGTGAAGTTCACTTTGCTAGTAAAACTCCAAGCCACTTATTATAAATTTGTAACCCTAAATTTTACTTTAACTGGAATTAGTGTCATTACAACTAAGGTCGCCAAACGTAACCGACAAAAATCTAATTTTCAGCATATTAAGTTGGAAAATTTTAGGTTTGGATTTGGCCCCTGTTGATAAAGCCCAACCGAATTGGATTTGAGTTGGGCAACCAACTCAACCCCAGTACAACATAAGTTGATATATATACACGTACATCGTTACCAAATTTTTTTATAACAACAATCAGGGATATATTTTTTGGACATAATGTGATGACTTGTCTCCCCGTATGCCCTGAATTTTTCACGAGACTTTTACATTCAAGCCACTTACAAGGCCTCAAATGACCTTTTGTAGTTCCTTTAATTCCACTCTCCATGAGTTTTATTGTAATTTCAAGTGTCCCATCAAGATCAGAGATTTAGAATTCCATTTCAGGGGGCAACTTTTGTTGGAGAATTTCAGATATGAATTCTTGGATTTTTGGTAAAGAATTAGGGACTAGTGATGATGATAAAAGTTTAAACCTTATTTGACTAAGCTTCATTTCCCTAAAATTTAGGTTGAATGGGCCCGGCTTGGTTTAAAGCATATGTACTGAGAATTGCTTTGGGCCCGGGCCTTTTCATTTGGATGGTACCAAATGCTAAAGGCCCAATACATAAATAAATGTATGGATTATTAAGTGTAAGGTATCTCCTTATGGTTTTTACGGGAGATCGTGGTTTTAATTTGCACCTTCTAATACTGAATTTTTTTTATGATGATCCAACATATCTCGTATGATCGAGACAGAAGCTAGGCAAAATTAATGACAAAAAAATCCCTTCATATCAATGCAACAATTAAAAAAAAAAAAAAAAACCCATGTGCGGATCCAAATGGATTTTCTATCCTTACAAGAGGACGAATCACAAGGGATCCAAAAGGGAACTCCACAAAGATGTCACCTCAAGAGTGCTTGGAGATCCAAAAATGAACTGCACAAGCAAATTATTAGCCCCTTGGATCCTCTTCTCATCCTATGATCCGGCATTAGGGCCAATTTTACACTCATTGAATCTCCACTCTAATCAATTAAATCTCAAAAATCATCCAGGCAGGGTTATTGATTTTCTCTACTAGTCATTTTAAAGTAAATTTATTCTTTTATAGATTTTTAACAATATCCAAATAAAAAAGCTAAATTTAAAAGCATCTGGATATTTTTAAAGATGTCATTTATCAAAACTTTGTAAGGACCCTTAAAATATGAAAATAGGCTCACCATTATGGGTTCAATCCACTCAAAATAATCATTTACTCTTTGTTTTATGATTGAAGACTTCTCTCTCTCTCTCTAGTCAAAGTAAATGCCTTGGCAGACTGATCACATGTAAAACAATACAACCAAAATAAATTAATGAAAATCCATTGATTAACTACTCTGGGATTGCTTGGTGGGCCATGATGCTTGGAGTAGACATGGATGGTTGAAAATTCATTGATTATTTACTTGTGATTGTTCGATGGGCACAATGTTTGTGGAAGGCATTGACGGTTAAGAGGACAAATTGATAGCCATTTACCGATCACATGAAAAGGTGAATAGACAAGGTGTAAATGACATGATAATGCAACATACAATTATGATCCTTTGAGTATCTTATTCATGCTATCCGAAACTACAAAACTCGAGTGGATTTGTAGGGAGTCTTTTTGACATTTTGTATAAAAAGTGGGTGTTTGATAAAGGATGTTACTTTTTTTTATTTTATTTTTTTGAAAAAAAAAGAAGAAAATTTTGAAGATATGTACTTTTGATGTGACCCCTAGTCTAAGAAATTGAGGCTTTACGTTACTTATACTCACCTATTAAATTGCCAAACAGGACAACCCATCGTGCCAAAACTGCTCCGAACAAGTTCCACCGAAGGTGGAGTATCAAGGAGTAGTTCCACCTTAAAAAATATTTATGCCACTTCTATTAACACCTCGAGGTTTTGATAGGAATTGTTAAATAAGAAAATTTAATATTAATAAAAGATAGTAAGTGGCAAATTATATTATGATGGACAAATGGTTCATTAAAATTTGATGACATAGAAATAAAATTAGGACCACATTAAACATATCATGTAATAGATAAATGGATTAAGAAAACACCCTCTCGGACTTTTGGACAACTAAGATCCATTCCGAGAACAGTTGGTGGCAACTCATTTTGGAATGAGAAGCAGAGGATGTTTTCTAACCAGCATTAAACCAAATCTTTCATCCATGTTTAGCTCATTGGGTTGCATTCCATCCGGAAGCGACCAGTCGAATGTGTGGATCAAGGAAGCAATTATCAACTCAACAACACGACTACCCAAAGGCAACCCAGGACAGATTCTCCTCCCGGCACCAAAGGGTGTAAATTCGAAATCGTTACCTTTATAATCCACACTAGAGTTGAGAAACCGCTCCGGCGAAAATGTCAGGGGATCTTCCCAAACTTTTGGGTCTCTTCCAATTGCCCAGACATTCACCATCACTCTACAGCCCTTTGGAACTGTATAATCCATCACCTCGCATGTGTCGAGTGCTTCGCGGGGGAGTAGTAGAGGAACAGGAGGATGCAGGCGAAGGGACTCTTTAATGCAGGCTTGAAGATAAGTCAGGTGAGCTAGATGAGATTCCCTTACTGCATATTCCCCTTCCCTCCGCTCACCAATTACTTGTTCCAGTTCATCTTAACCTTTTGCATCACTTTGGGATTTCTCACAAGTTCTGACATGGTCCAGTCGACCACTGTTGTTGTTGTATCAGTCCCTGCCGCAAACATGTCCTGACACCAATGCAAATGTGTGAAATTGTTGATGAAAATGACTAAAAGGATATATGTAAAAGATGATAAACAATTATATTCCTCTATGTTAAGGTCTTGTTTGTTTCATGCAATTAAATTCATATGAATTCTAAATTTTTTTGTTTCTATTAAGTGGCTGAAAATAAAGAACCATAGTTGAATATCCAAAATGACCATAAATAAGCTCTCCTTCGGTGGAAATTACACTAAGTGTGTTGGGTTTATGTCTAGTATTCCGGTTAGACTGAATTGGTTCATTGGGTTAGCCAATAGCCAGGTTCAGAGTTATGGGTATTTTGGTCATTGTACCGGAGCTTTTTTGGAGGTAAAAAATACAGAGATTATATATTGGTGTAATCAGTAACTCTAGACTCTGAGAGGGAGTGAGAGAGGTGAGAGCTCTCTCTCCCATTGTTCCCAACTATGGAAGGAGGCAGATAGAAAGCAAGCAAGGGGAACACATAGAGCATTGTAAGGAGAGAGGCTGTGAAAGCAAGATTGAGACCTATTGGGGAAGAGGATAGGCTAAGTGTTAGAGGTTTTGAAATCTTTGTAATGAGTTGCTCAATTTCCTGCATAGTGAAATCGAGCGGAATGCTCATATACCGTGGATATAGGCAATTGCCGAACCACATAAATTTCTTGTGTGCTTGTGGTTGATTGATTGTGTGTGTTTTTCCCTAATTAACCCCCAACAAAGGGTCCATTTGTTTGCATTTCAACACATAGAAATTAAACACCTAGGAGTTCACGGTGAGTTTAGCCCCACTCAAGAATTAATAAAGAGGTTAGGTGGCAATGTAGATGGGACATTAACTTTTCTTGGATTTAAATTACTATGGTGATGGCTCATTATTTATTTTACATCTTCACTTGGTTCAGATCTACACATATCTTTATGATTGTGAAGAATCGAAATTCGGTGATCTGAAAAAAAAATTAATAATTTCAGGTAATATATTAATGCTTCACAAACGTAACGGCTTCGATATTCACTACAGTAAGGTGGAAAAGTCCTTAATAGATTTATAGAGGACCAACATCATGCTAGATAATAGTAGATAATAGCGTATCCTGCTAAATTTATGAAGAAAATGCAGAAGAATACCAATGAACGATCTAGGTGATAATGAGCTACCAATGAACGATCTAGGTGATAATGAGCTTGATGAAGATGTCGATGGTTGAGATTAGCAGATGATGATTATCAAAAGTGGTCACAAAGAGAAATGCGATTAGAGAAGAAAAAACAGAATAAATAATTGCATGGACAGTAAGTTAGTAACTCATTCAAGAGGATAATTACATCTTTAAGAGAAAGACAACAAATGCCTTTTTAAGAGGTGGGATCCGGATCCCCTGTTTGAATGAATCAGGGGCCACACGCAAGGAGGCGGAGGAGAGAGAAACCTCCGGTGTCGCCCCCGGAGCCCTATTTGGAAGAAACAGTGGATCCATTTCCTTTTAGGTGAGGCCCTCTGTCTGAATGCAGCCCACCTATTAGTTCGAAATATCTAGTTGGTCCCTACAAACTACAAAGCCCATGTACACCAGATCTTATAACGATAAAGTCAAATGGATGTCAGTCACACACTCACACTGTCATTGAAAGATCTTTCATAAGAAGATATTTCTCATTTCACGTAGTCAGAAAAGTTTTCTACATAATTAATTTCTCATTTCCTCTTCCAGTGTGAAAACAATTAAGTGATTAGATAAAAATCCAATGCAATTTGCAAACCTGATCAGAAACAATCCCACCAAATATTTTGCACAAACACTAAAAAACGAAGCAATTAAAGTTAAAGAATTACAAACCGAGCACAAAGCCTTGATCTGTATTTCACTGCAGCCTGCACTCTGCAACACATCCACAAAATCCCGTTTCTTCTCATTTCCACCACCCATTTCTCTCCTTTCTTTCAAGAGCCCTTCCCAAATCCCATAAATCTTCTTTACAATACCAGTAGCCTCCTTATTCAGCCCCTGAACATCCAACCCACCAAGCCAAGGATAAAAATCTGCCAAGTTGGGAGCCATACCCAACTCCAGAAGCCTCGAGAAAGCATGTTTCAACCCAGAATTCTCCTTATCCCCAAGACCAAAAACATCTCTTGAAAAAAGCAGATTGCCCAAAATATTGAAAACGGTCCCAAACACCAACTCCCCCAGATTGACCGCCTCACCTCTACTTGAAAAAAGAGACCCCACCAGCTCAACCATCTTGTTCTGTCTCAAGTGAGCTTGGAGGTTGAGCATCCGTGTGGTGAAGAGCTCGGTCTTGCAGAGGGCTCGGAGGGTCTTCCAGCGTTCGCTGCAGTCGAAGGAGAAGGGGAGGGAATGGGAGATGTAGAGCTTGATGCGGTATGTTTGTGGGATGTAACGAGCGGATAGGATGCGGTCATGGGTCTTGAGGACTTGGGATGCTGTGGACGGTGAGGATGCGACGATGAGGAGCTGGGTGCCGAGCTTGAGGGAGATAAGGGGGCCGTGGGTTCGAGCCATTTGGGCTAGGGACATGTGGGGGTGTTTGCCGATTTGGAGGAGGTTGCCTATTAGGGGCCATGGTTTGGGACCTGGTGGGAGTTTGGGTTTTGGATTGGAGGTTGAATTGACAAGTGTGAGATAGTAGAAGAAGGAGGAGGAGAAGAGACTGAGAAGAGAGATGAGAAGAATGGAATCCATAGGTGGGAGATTGGAATTCCAGAGTTTGGGAATGGAATACTGCTGGAAAAAAATGGGGCCTTTTGGGGATGGGTGGGGATTGAAAACACTTTTCAAGAACAGTTTTTACAAGAACCGCTCCTTACCCAGTGGTAAGGAGTTCTGTTCTTACCTGGGAGGTTAGCGGCATGTGTATACGCGGGCTTATTTCCGGATACATTTTGTGGGCTTTCTTTTCGGGTGCATGGACTCTTTAAATAAAAAAATTAAAAAAAAAAAAATTAGTCCCAGCCACCCTAACTTGGGTACAAGAAAAAGAAAAAAAAAAAGGTACAGTCTTGATGGCACGAGACAGTGGTTATCAGGGATTCAGGTGCACGCTCACCTCTCCATCGGGCCCACATGGGGTTGGGGTTAAAGGGTAATTGATCATTGAGAAGGATATGGATGGTGCCTACTCATCTATAAAATATGGAGCCCAGTTGATCTTCCCAATCTCTTGATTAATGGCCCTATTAAAAAGAGTTTGGAAACAAGGAGATATTTTTCATTCAATCCACATTCGCCACCTTTGCATAATCTTATCCTTGATTTTTTTTCATTCCAATATTGCAATTTAGAAGGGTGAGTCCGGATCCTTGTTTCGCCGAAATAAGGAAACAAGTAAAATTTTGTGAAAACCCTTACAAAGGAGACATTTATTTAATTGTTTCTTATTTGACTAAGTGTGCCACTCCCAAATTTTCAAAAAGTTTTTTTTTTTTTTTTTTTGCTATCGGAGGGTTCTTAACTCTTTGAGCTGAACTAATCCCTCCGAGTCTAAAGGGAAGCTGGGTAAATACCCCTGTCGCCCCAAGGTGATAGCGCTAGTAGACAAAACCTTCAATTCATGAAGAAGGAGGAACTGGTGATCGATACCAAGACATCTAGCTCCAAAATCCTGACAATTTTCAAAGACTTGAAAAGCGAGAGATCTAAAAATATTGAAAATAGAAATAGCATTAAACATACAAACTATTTGATGATGAAAAATGCATGTATATACATCATTCACATGTAGATAGATGTTTTGTCACACGCTATGTAACCGCAGTGGTATGTAATTTAAGTATATTCCGGCCTAAAAATGATTCAGATTTGTATCTAGATTGCTAAATGCCCACCTATGAAAGGCAGTCTGCATGGGATCCGACACACGATCCGAGTATAGTACTAAAAATGGAAGAGACGAGGATCTAGAGTAGTCACCTAGCTGTAACGCCCCAATTCCGGATACCGAGAAAACCGTCAAAGTACCGAAATTGGCGCGCTACTTCCCGGAAAATCCGAGAACTTCCAAGATCGTAGGTCCACAGTGAGGTCCAATTTAAAACTTTTTTGAACAATATTATAACAACAGTTAACATTGCGGAAGCGTAAAATAAGCGAAAGCAATACAGAGATAGCGGAAGCATAAGGTATCATCATATATATATATCAAATGTGAATGGGCTGAAGTCCAGCCTAAAGTGTGAAGTGATAAAAACCAAAGTTTAATTACATATTTCTAACATTACACATCTCACTACAAAAAACTCTCAAAATCCCAAACAAATAGACACTCAAACCCCTGCAACTGGTGCCGGCTCTCCACCCTCCGGCTCGACCTCTTGGTCGGCCGGTCCCCATCCGTAGTCACCTACTACGGGCACCTCAACAAGTACGTACGCATCGCCCTCGAACTCGGGGTCAAGACCTAAGCACTAAGAGTGGATCAGATCTAAAGATCTGGCAAGTCACAGTATGCTAATAATATAGAATGTATGCATCAAATGAGTAGAGACAGTAGTAAAGTTAGGAGAATAGCAATGGTACAGATCCTAGGCAGTTGGGCAAGATAAACATAATATAATAAACCTACACAAAATGGCACACTCACACAAGCTGGATACCGCGGGATATTATGCCGCGGCCCTCCCATACTGAACACAGTCGCGGCGGGGAAAATCTCACAGTGCTGGGGATTATCTAGCCCCGCAAATAACATCATCCATCAACACACATTGAGACCGGACTCGGTATCGCACCGTCCGTCTCCAATAATGCTCATCATGATAGCCATACAACACTCTCAATAGCTCCTACCAGTGATGATCAGTCCAACTGGCTGAGCTTAGGTCAATTGAGTGAATGTCTATGCCGACTCAGGAAACAATAAAGGTCTGTGTCTGTCTAGGCTTTGCCTTGCGTGAACAAGGTCCTAACAAAGTCCCTAAGTGGTCCAAGTACCCAATACAACCTATGGATCATAGTCCAAGTCCAAGTCCAGTCAATGGATCCATACCAAGGCCCACCAAATACATGGCCTGATCTATAACAGTCCATATGAGATACAAGTCCATGTTCAATAACATATGATCCATTTACATCCATAATGGGTCACAAGCCCATACAATCTAATATCTCTAGTCTAGGGTAATTCACATCCAAATTTAGGCCATAAAAGGGCCCGCCTAGCCACAGACATGGGTCAATGTTCACCTAATCATATTACCGGGTCACTTATAAGTAGTCCTAGGTTCGGGTCCTCCATTTTTCATTTAATTAACAGGTATAAGCAATAATAAGGACAATAGAGTGACAGTAATAATATGAGAGAGATGAATCTCCAAGTACAAGGATCAATGGAAGATATCAACGGTCCAACCTAAGTAAATGACCCACTTCAGATTCAGGTCTATCTCTGGTAATTTGATCTTTAAGTGAAACCACAGATGCTAAGGAATACTGCGTTTGGTGCTAAGAAGTTATGTGCATCACTTGGTAACGTATAAAGGTCGAATCATCTTAGATTACATAACCTGGACCTTAATTAGTGGACCCCACGAGTCAAGGTTGAGCCACTCCATCGACTCGTGGTTGGCACAGTGATGGAAGTCTATTTGGATGGTCGATGGGTCCTACATATGATTGCAACAATAGAAATTAGAATCTGGAAAGTGTCACTGTACACAGTGTGCTCAGCCGACCTCCTGGCCTGGGCGGTCAGCTCGGCACACTGGGATCAGAGAAGTAAACACCCTGCAGGCAAAGCCTGTTTGTCCAGAACTTCCTGTGAGATCGGCTAACCCCCTGGCCTGGGTGGTTGGCCATGCACACTAAGAATTCTGGCTGAAGGGAATGTCCCAGGTTCTAGTCTCCCTTGTTGGAATCCGGCCTTTTCGGAATCCATCTCGGAGTTCGGCTAAGCACTTGAGCTCAATTGAACACTCAGCTCGGTCACCCAGCTCAGCTCAGCAAAGTGCCTAGCTCAGTTCGGTCACCCAGCTGAGTTCGGTCAGGCATTGAGGTCGGTCAAGCTCTTAGCTCGGCTAAGCACGGAGCCCGGTCTGGCACGGAACCCGGTCTGGCACTGAGCTCGGTAAAACATTGAGCTCGGCCATAATACTGAGCTCGGCCATAACACTGAACTCGGCCAAGACACTGAGCTTGGCCTAAACACTGAGCTCGGCTAAATGCAGATCTCATCCTGAGCATTGTGCTCGGCAGAACACTGAGTTCGGCTAGTGTTGAATCCAGCCATCGCTGAGCTCGGCCTAAACACTGAGCTCGGCTATACGCGGATCTCGACCTGAGCATTGTGCTCGACAGAACACTGAGTTCGGCTAGTGTTGAATCCAGCCATCACTGAGCTCGGCCAGTACTGAGCTCGGCAATCGCTGAGCTCAGCTAATGCTGGGTTCGGCCATCGCTGGACTCAGTCAGTGCTGAGCTCGGCCATCGCTGAGCTCGATCAATGCTGAGCTCAACCATTGCTGAGCTCTGGGTTTAAGGAGAATTTCATGATCCTATATCTGGACCAGGTCTGAAATCAGGGATTTACCTGGTCCCCACAAATTCACTGGACCACTTTTCCATGCTTGATTAGGTTAGATCAAAATTCACCCTCATGGTCGCCCAGGGCCCCTCAAACAGATGTGGGGTCCTGATTTACCAAAGGTGATCCCACCTCGGTCCCGATCTCGACGCAGCAAGACGGGTTTTCACAATTCCACCATCCGGGAATCTGATACAGTGATCCCAACCCCCCTGAACTTCTCCTCAAGCCATCACATAAGCTTAATCAAAGAAGAAAAATAACTTCTATATCAACCATCCATCAACCAGACCATTGATCATCCAAATGAGGTAACCTCATCCATCAATGGTCGAGGAAAACCAAAAGACAGGCTCCATAAGGACCTAACATGTACATACAGCAATTGTGATTGTAATTGCAAATCAAAGAAGGAAAACATGCAATCTAGACTATCAGCATAGGACACTTGCCTGATCAATTGAAGGTAGAAGGAAAAGAGAGAAAACAACAGAGAA
Source organism: Litsea cubeba (assembly GCA_012931725.1). Lineage (NCBI taxonomy): Eukaryota > Viridiplantae > Streptophyta > Magnoliopsida > Laurales > Lauraceae > Litsea > Litsea cubeba. The sequence continues at coordinate 150,109,970 of CM022946.1, forward strand.
CCAATAGTAACTAGGGGTTTCAGCAGTATGGCTCCTCCGTTGCATATCAGTCTGGGGTTGGCCTTTTATTGGGAATTCTGGGGAGAGAAAGAGAGAGGGAGAGAGATAGGAATTGGAGGGAAGATGAGGGCTCGTTGGAGAGAAGTGGGGAAGAAGAAGAGAGAAAAGAGATAGGGATTGAGAGAGGAGATGAACAGTGGTTGCTTGGCCAGGGAGGGTTTAGTTTAAATAGGTTGGGTTTTTGGGTTAGGGACAAAAATGCCCTTAGGGTTAGAATAGGATTAGGGTTAGGGTAGAGGGTACTTAGGGCTTTAGGTAGGCTTCTAGAAGATTCTTTGGTGCAAACCCCCTATAGTAAACACAAATTTGTAGCTAAGGCCTCTAACAAACTAACTAACTCTAAAATTAACAAAAGACACCCTATTGACTCTACTAATTACACAACTAGACTAAACCTAGGAAAATACATAACTACCCTTATCTAAACCCCATAATTAGTATAATTAAAAATACTTAGGCTAATATATAGTATTCGTATTCAAATTGAGGGTCCACCAGGGGTGGAGCCTCACATAGCAACGGGTCTGGATCCTATAAGGCTATAGAATTAATCCCGAGTCATCAACAAAAGGAATGAAACTATGTGGTGAAGTTCACTTTGCCATTTAAACTCCAAGCCACTTATTATACAATTGTCACCCTAAATTTTACTTTAATTGGAATTAGTGTCATTACAACTAGGGTCGCCAAAGGTAACTGACAAAAATCTAATTTTCAGCAGATTTAGTTGGGAAATTTTAGGTTTGGATTTGGCCCCTGTTGATAAAGCCCAACCGAATTGGACTTGAGTTGGGCAACCCACTCAACCCCACTACAACATAAATTGATATACACATACATCGTTACCAAATTTATTTATGACAACAATTAGGGATATATTTTTTGGATATAATGTGATTACTTGTCTCAAATGACCTTTTGTAGTTCCTTTAATTCCACTCTCAATGAATTTTATTGTAATTTCAAGCGTCCCATCAAGATCAGGGATTTAGAATTCCACTTCAAGGGACAACTTTTGTTGGAGAATTTCAGATATGAATTCTTGGTTTTTTGGTAAAGAATTAGGGACTAGTGATGATGATAAAAGTTTAAACCTTATTTGACTAAGCTTCATTTCCCTAAAATTTAGGTTGAATGGGCCCGGCTTGGTTTAAAGCGTATGTGCTGAGAATTGCTTTGGGCCCGGGCCTTTTCATTTGGATGGTACCAAATGCTAAAGGCCCAATACATAAATAAATGTATGGATTATTTTACTTAATAGGTAAGGTATCTCCTTATGGTTTTTCTGGGAGATCGTGGTTTTAATTTGCACCTTCTAATACTGAATTTTTGTTATATGATCCAACATATCTCGTATGATCGAGATAGAAGCTGGGCAAAATTAATGACAAAAAAAACCCCTTCATATCAATGCAACAATTAAAAAAAAAAAAAACCATGTGTGGATCCTTGCAAGAGGACGAATCACAAGGGATCCAAAAGTGAACTCCCCAAAGATGTCACCTCAAGAGTGCTTGGAGATCCAAAAATGAACTGGACAAGCAAATTATTAGCCCCTTGGATCCTCTCCTCATCCTATGATCCGGCATTAGGACCAGTTTTACACTCATTGAATCTCTATTCTAATCGATTAAATCTCAAAAATCATCGCGGCTAGGGACAGGGTTGTTGATTTTCTCTACTAGTCATTTTAAAGTAAATTTATTCTTTTATAGATTTTTAACAATATCCAAAGAAAAAAGCTAAATTTAAAAGTATCTGGATATTTTTAAAGATGTCATTTATGAAAACTTTGTAAGGACCCTTAAAATATGAAAATAGGCTCACCATAATGTGTACAAGCCACTCAAAATAATCATTTACTCTTTGTTTTATCACTAAGAGTTCTCTCTCTCTCTCTAGTCAAAGTAAATGCCTTGGAAGACTGATCACATGTAAAACAATACAACAAAAATAAATTAATGAAAATCCATTGATTAACTACTCTGGGATTGCTTGGTGGGCTATGTTGCTTAGAGTAGACATGGATGGTTGAAAATTCATTGATTATTTACTTGTAATTGTTCGATGGGCACAATACTTGTGGAAGGCATTGACGGTTAAGAGGACAAATTGATAGCCATTTACCGATCCCATGAAGAGGTGAATAGACAAGGTGTAAATGACATGATAATGCAACTTACAATTATGATCCTTTGAGTATCTTATTCATGCTATCTGAAACTACAAAACTGGAGTAGATTTGTAGGGAGTCTTTTTGACTTTTTGTATAAAAAGTGGATGTTTGATAAAGGAGGTTACTTTTTCTATTTTATTTTTTTAAAAAAAAAAGGAAAAAATTTTGAAGATGTGTACTTTTGATGTGACCCCAAGTCTAAGAAATTGAGGCTTTACGTTACTTATACTAACCTATTAAATTGCCAAACGGGACAACCCAGCGCGCCAAAATTGCTCCAACCGAGTTCCACCTAAGGGGGAGTATTAAGGAGTGGTTCCACCTTGAAAAGTAATTATACTGCATCTATTAACACCTCTAGGTTTTGATAGAAATAATTAGCTAAGAAAACTTAATATGAATAAAAGATAGTAAGTCACAAATTATATTACGGTCGACATATGGTTCATTACAATTCGATGACATATAAATAAGATTAGGACCACATTAAACATATCATGTAATAGATAAATGGATTAAGAAAACACCTCTCTCGGCCTTTTGAACAACTAAAATCCACTCCGAAAACAGTTGGTGGCAACTCATTTTGGAATGAGAAGCAGGGGATGTTTTCTAACCAGCGTTAAACCAAATCTTTCATCCATGTTCAGCTCATTGGGTTGCACTCCATCTGGAAGCGACCAGTCGAATGTGTGGATCAAGGAATCAATAATCAACTCAACAACACGACTACCCAAAGGCAACCCAGGACAGATTCTCCTCCCGGCACCAAAGGGTGTAAATTCGAAATCGTTGCCTTTATAATCCACACTAGAGTCGAGAAACCGCTCCGGCGAAAATGTCAGGGGATCTTCCCAAACTTTGGGGTCTCTTCCAATTGCCCAGACATTCACCATCACTCTACAGCCCTTTGGAACTGTATAATCCATCACCTCGCATGTGTCGAGTGCTTCGCGGGGGAGTAGAAGAGGAACAGGAGGATGTAGGCGAAGGGACTCTTTAATGCAGGCTTGGAGATAAGTCAGGTGAGCTAGATGAGACTCCCTTACTGCATATTCCCCTTCCCTCCGCTCACCAATTACTTGTTCCAGTTCATCTCTAACCTTTTGCATCACTTTGGGATTTCTCACAAGTCCTGATATGGTCCAGTCGACCAATGTTGTTGTTGTATCAGTCCCTGCCGCAAACATGTCCTGACACCAATGCAAATGTGTGAAATTGTTGTTGAAAATGACTAGGAGGATATATGCCTAAACGATCATAAACAATTCTATTCCTTTGTGTTAAGGTCTCGTTTGTTCACCAACAGCGGTGCTAATAGTTTGTGTTAAGGTCTTGTTGTAAACAAATGCTTGGTAGCACCGTTGGTTCGGGCACTCCGTAACCACCCGGAGGTCTCAGCATCAAAGTCCGCCAATGTGTTGAGAACTTAGGCTATTTTAGCCTAACGAACCCGATGAGTGGAAACAGGGGCAGGCTACCACCCCGAGGGGTTTAGTTAGGTGCTCAAAGAGACCTTGGATACCCCAGGTTAGCAATAAAATGGTCTTGTTTGTTTCAAGCAATTAAATTCATATGAATTCTAAAACTTTGTGTTTCTATTAAGTGGCTGAGAATAAAAGAACCAAAGTTGAATATCCAAAATTACCATAAGAAACTCTTCTTAAGTGGAAATTGCTGTAAGGATCCATTTGTTTGCAGTTAAATATATAGAAATTAAATATCTAAGAGTAAATGGTGAATTGAACCCCACTGAAGAATTAATAAAGAGGTGAGGCAGTGAAGGATGTAAGGTGGTAATGCAGATGAGACAATCACTTTTTTAGAATTTAAATTACTAGGGAGATGGCTAGCCATTCTACACGGCCCGGCTATTGACACTGGGATCTCATTTCAAAATGAGATCCCAACGTCCATGCTGGGATGGGTCCAATGGCCGGGCCAGAAAAGTCGGCCCGTTTAGACTTTTTCTTATTCATTTTACATCTTCACTTGATTCACTTTCCACTAAAGGGGAAGTTAATTCAGATCCACACATCTCTATATGATTGTGAAGAATTGAAATTCGTGATCTGAAAAAAAAAAAAAACCAATAATTTCAGGTAATATCATGCTTCACAAACATAACGGCTTGGATATTCACTACAATGATCAGGGGGAGAAAGTCCTTAATAGATTTAAAGAGGACCAACATCATGCTAGATAATAGCGTATCCTGCTAAATTTATGAAGAAAATGCAGAAGAATACCAATGAATGATCTAGGTGATAGTGAGCATGATGAAGATGTCAATGGTTGAGATTAGCAGATGATGATTATCAAAAGTGGCGATAAAGAGAAATGAGATTAGGGAAAGAAAAAAAAAAACAGAAGAAATAATTGCATGGACAGTAAGTTAGTAACTCATTCAAGAGGATAATTAAATCTGATGAGTCAGGCCCAAATGACCCAACCTGTGAGGATGAGTCAGGCCAGAATAACCCAATCAGAAATGAGCCAGGGCCCAAATCTGTGAAGGCCCGATTGGTCCGCTCGGGTCCGGGTCCAAATCCACATAGTTTGGCCACATCAAGGCTAACACGTCGCTGCGGAAAAAGTCACTCTCAATCTGCTCTCTCCGAGTCCAGTTGAGAATCTTAACCGCCTCGTCTATCGGGGGCGGTTCGAAGGCTCCTTGTGAATGTTGGCGGAAGGTCCTCCCCATCTGTTAGGGGAATGTTATAAATAGAAGACCCCATCGTCACTTGGGGGATAGAAAAAAATTTCTACCTTCTATACGTATCTGTATTTTGCCTCCTACATTGTAATCCTTTGAGATACTCAATACCAAACCACCTTTCTGAAGTGGACGTAGGTCACACTGAGCGAACCACTATAATTGCTTTTTCTCATTAATTATTATATTTATTATCCATTACTTGACCGATGGTGTCCGAATCTCATTCAGGCATCATCAACATCTTTAAGACAGAGAGGACAAATGCCTTTTTAGGTGAGGTCCTCTGTCTGAATGTAGCCCCACCCCACCACCTACTAAAAGTTGAAAATATATAGTTTTATCTTTTTGGTAAAAATTTCAAAATATCTAGTCGGTCCCTACAAAGCCCAGGTACACCAGATCTCAACGATAGAGTCCAATGCTTAACGATAACGTCACATGGATGTCACTGTCATTGAAAGATCTTTCCATAACAAGAAGATATTACTCCTGTTTGGACGAATCATTCTCCCTGTTTTGGTCCAAACTGGAAAACCGTGTTTGGACCAATCAGTGGGTGATATTGATTGGTGTTTGGACCAAACAGGGGTTCCGGTTCCAATCAGAAAAGCTAAGCTCAGCTGGCCAGAGAATTCCAGTGTGAAAACTGAAAACAAATGAGTGAGTAGATAAAAATCTATTGCAATTTGCAAACATGATCAGAAACAATCCCACCAAATATTTTGCACAAACACTAAAAAACGAAGCAATTAAAGTTAAAGAAATACAAACCGAGCACAAAGCCTTGATCTGTATTTCATTGCAGCCTGCACTCTGCAACACATCCACAAAATCCCGTTTCTTCTCATTTCCACCACCCCTTTCTCTCCTTTCTTTCAAGAGCCCTTCCCAAATCCCATAAATCTTCTTTACAATACCAGTAGCCTCCTTATTCAGCCCCTGAACATCCAACCCACCAAGCCATGGATAAAAATCTGCCAAGTTGGGAGCCAAACCCAACTCCAGAGACCTCGAGAGAGCATGTTTCAACCCAGAATTCTCCTGATCCCCAATACCAAAAACATCTCTTGAAAAAAGCAGATTGCCCAAAATATTGAAAACGGTCCCAAACACCAACTCCCCCAGATTGACCGCCTCACCTCTACTTGAAAAAAGAGACCCCACCAGCTCAACCACCTTGTTCTGTCACAAGTGGGCTTGGAGGTTGAGTGTGACGCCCCGGAGTCTCACATCGACTATAGAGAGGAAAGTGATTGGGATTATATGTAGAGCTTACACCCTTACTTAGCATGAGGCCTTTTGATGGGTTCAGGCCCATCAGAAACAAAACCGTGAGGCCAGTGCCAAAGCGGACAATATCATGCATGGGTAAGGGGTGGGGCGTTACAAATGGTATCAGAGCCGACTCTCGACTAATTCGAGTGTGGGTCCCCTGCCGTGGTCTGGTGCAAGTGGGCAGGCTTCCATGTGGGCGGGCCAAGAGGGCTGGCAGGCTACAGGGGCTGGCAGGCTACTGCACAGGGACATGCAGCCTTAAGGGGGGTGGAATGTGACGCCAAGGAGTCCCACATCGACTATAGAGAGGAAAGTGATTGGGATTATATGTAGAGCTTATACCCTTACTTAGCATGAGGCCTTTTGATGGGTTCAGGCCCATCACAAACAAAACCGTGAGGCCAGTGGGCCGCGGACAATATCATGCATGGGTAAGGGGTGGGGCGTTACATTGAGCATCCATGTAGTGAAGAGCTCAGTCTTGCAGAGGGCTCGAAGGGTCTTCCAGATTTCTTGCAGTCGAAGGAGAAGGGGAGGGAATGGGAGATGTAGAACTTGATGCGGTATGTTTGTGGGATGTAACGAGCGGATAGGATGCGGTCATGGGTCTTGAGGACTTGGGATGCTGTGGACGGTGAGGATGCGACGATGAGGAGCTGGGTGCCGAGCTTGAGGGAGATAAGGGGGCCGTGGGTTCGAGCCATTTGGGCTAGGTACATGTGGGGGTGTTTGCCGATTTGGAGGAGGTTGCCTGTTAGGGGCCATGGTTTGGGACCTGGTGGGAGTTTGGGTTTTGGATTAGAGGTTGACTTGACAAGTGTGAGATAGTAGAAGAAGAAGGAGGAGGAGAAGAGAGTGAGGAGAGATAGGAGAAGAAAGGAATCCATAGGTGGGGGATTGGAATTCCAGAGTTGGGAATAGAATACTGTTGGAAAAAAATGGGGCCTTTTGGGGATGGGTGGGGATTGAAAACACTTTTCAAGACCAGTTTTTACAAGAACCGCTCCTTACCCAGTGGCAAGGAGTTCTGTTCTTACCTGGGAGGTTAGCGGCATGTGTATACGCGGGCTTCTTTCCGGATACATTTTGTGGGCTTTCTTTTCGGATGTATGGACTCTTTAAATAAATAAATTAAAAAAAAAATAGTCCCAGCCACCCTAACTTCGGTACAAGAAAAAGGAAAAAAAAAAAAAGGTACAGTACCTTGATGGCACGAGACAGTGGTTATCAGGTGCACGCTCACCTCTCCATGGGGCCCACATGGGGTTGGGGTTAAAGGGTAATTGATCATTGAGAAGGATACTCATCTATAAAATAGGGAGCCCGGTTGATCTTCCCAATCTCTTGATTAATGGCCCTATTAAAAAGAGTTTGGAAACAAGGAGATATTTTTCATCCAATCCACATTCGCCACCTTTGCATAATCTTATCCTTGATTTTTTTTCATTCCAATATTGCAATTTAGAAGGGTGAGTCTGGATCCTCTGTTTCGCTGAAATAAGAAAACTAGTAAAATTTTGTGAAAACCCTTACAAAGGAGACATTTATTTAATTGTTTCTTATTTGACTAAGTGTGCCAATTTCAAAGTAACACCAAAATTTCCCAAAGTTTCAAAGAGTTTTTTTTTTTTTTTTTTTGCTATCGGAGGAGGGTTCTTAACCCTTTGAGCTGGACTAATCCCTCCGAGCCTAAAGGGAAGCTGAGTAAATACTCCTGTGGCCCCAAGGTGATAGCGCTAGTGGACTAAACCTTCAATTCATGAAGAAGGAGGAACCGGTGATTGATACCAAGACCACTAACTCTGGAATCCTGACAATTTTCAAAGACTTGAAGAGCGAGAGATCTAAAAATCTTGAAAACATAAATAGCATTAAACATACAAACTATTTGATGATGAAAAATGCATGTATATACATCATTCACATATAGGTAGATGTTTTGTCACACGCTATGTAACCGCAGTGGTATGTAAATTAAGTATATTCCAGCCTAAAAATGATACAGATTTGTATCCGGATTGCTAAATGCACACCTATGAAAGGCAGCCTGCATGGGATCCGACACACGATCCGAGTATAGTACTAAAAATGGAAGAGACGTGGATCTCGTGTAGTCACCTAGCAACGGGTACGGATCCTATAAGGCTATAGAATAAATCCCGAGTCATAAACAAAAGGAATGAAACTATGTGGTGAAGTTCACTTTGCCATTTAAACTCCAAGCCACTTATTATAAATTTGTAACCCTAAATTTTACTTTAATTGAAATTAGTGTCATTACAACTAGGGTCGCCAAAGGTAACTGACAAAAATCTAATTTTCAGCATATTAAGTTGGGAAATTTTAGGTTTGGATTTGGCCCCTGTTGATAAAGCCCAACCGCATTGGATTTGAGTTGGGCAATCCACTCAACCCCACTACAACATAAATTGATATACACATGCATCGTTACCAAATTTATTTATGACAACAATTAGGGATATATTTTTTGGATATAATGTGATTACTTGTCTCAAATGACCTTTTGTAGTTCCTTTAATTCCACTCTCAATGAATTTTATTGTAATTTCAAGCGTCCCATCAAGATCAGGGATTTAGAATTCCACTTCAAGGGACAACTTTTGTTGGAGAATTTCATATATGAATTCTTGGATTTTTGGTAAAGAATTAGGGACTAGTGATGATGATAAAAGTTTAAACCCTATTTGACTAAGCTTCATTTCCCTAAAATTTAGGTTGAATGGGCCCGGCTTGGTTTAAAGCATATGTGCTGAGAATTGCTTTGGGCCCGGGCCTTTTCATTTGGATGGTACCAAATGCTAAAGGCCCAATACATAAATAAATGTATGGATTATTTTACTTAATAGGTAAGGTATCTCTTTATGGTTTTTATGGGAGATCGTGGTTTTAATTTGCACCTTCTAATACTGAATTTTTTTTTTTATGATGATCCAACATATCTCGTATGATCGAGACAGAAGCTGGGCAAAATTAATGACAAAAAAAATCCCTTCATATCAATGCAACAATTAAAAAAAAAAAAACATGTGCGGATCCAAATGGATCTCCTTTTCCTTACAAGAGGACGAATCACAAGGGATCCAAAAGTAAACTCCACAGAGATGTCACCTCAAGAGTGATTGAAGATCCAAAAATGAACTGCACAAGCAAATTATTAGCCCCCTTGGATTCCTTTCTCATCTGGCATTAGGACCAATTTTACACTCACTTAATCTCCACTTTAATCAATTAAATCTCAAAAATCATCCAGGCTAGGGACAGGGTTATTGATTTTCTCTACTAGTCATTTTAAAGTAAATTTATTCTTTTATAGATTTTTAACAATATCCAAAGAAAAAAGCTAAATTTAAAAGTATCTGGATATTTTTAAAGATGTCATTTATCAAAACTTTGTAAGGACCCTTAAAATATGAAAATAGGCTCACCATAATGGGTTCAAGCCACTCAAAATAATCATTTACTCTTTGTTTAATACTGGAGATTTCTCTCTCTCTATCTCTCTCTAGTCAAAGTAAATGCCTTGGAAGACTGATCACATGTAAAACAATACAACCAAAATAAATTAATGAAAATCTATTGATTAACTACTCTGGGATTGCTTGGTGGGCCATGATGCTTGGAGTAGACATGGATGGTTGAAAATCCATTGATTATTTACTTGTGATTGTTCGATGGGCACAATGCTTGTGGAAGGCATTGACGGTTAAGAGGACAAATTGATAGCCATTTACCGATCACATGAAAAGGTGAATAGATAAGGTGTAAATGACATGATAATGCAACTTACAATTATGATCCTTTTAGTATCTTATTCATGCTATCTGAAACTACAAAACTCGAGTAGATTTGTAGGGAGTCTTTTTGACTTTTTGTATAAAAAGTAGGTGTTTGATAAAGGAGGTTACTTTTTTTATTTTATTTTTTTGAAAAAAAAAGGAGAGAATTTTGAAGATGTATACTTTTGATGTGACCCCTAGTCTAATAAATTGAGGCTTTACGTTACTTATACTAACCTATTAAATTGCCAAACAGGACAACCCATCGCGCCAAAATTGCTCCGAAAAAGTTCCACCAAAGGTGAAGTATTAAGGAGTAGTTCCACCTTAAAAAATATTTATGCCGTTTCTATTATCACCTCGAGGCTTTGATAGGAATGGTTAGCTAAGAAAATTTAATATGAATAAAAGATAGTAAGTGGCAAATTATATTTCGATCGACAAATGGTTCATTACAATTCGATGACATATAAATAAAATTAGGACCACATTAAACATATCATGTAATAGATAAATGGATTAAGAAAACACCTCTCTCGGCCTTTTGAACAACTAAAATCCACACCGAAAACAGTTGGTGGCAAGTCATTTTGGAATGAGAAGCAGAGGATGTTTTCTAACCAGCGTTAAACCAAATCTTTCATCCATGTTCAGCTCATTGGGTTGCACTCCATCTGGAAGCGACCAGTCGAATGTGTGGATCAAGGAAGCAATAATCAACTCAACAACACGACTACCCAAAGGCAACCCAGGACAGATTCTCCTCCCGGCACCAAAGGGTGTAAATTCGAAATCGTTGCCTTTATAATCCACACTAGAGTCGAGAAACCGCTCCGGCGAAAATGTCAGGGGATCTTCCCAAACTTTGGGGTCTCTTCCAATTGCCCAGACATTCACCATCACTCTACAGCCCTTTGGAACTTTATAATCCATCACCTCGCATGTGTCGAGTGCTTCGCGGGGGAGTAGCAGAGGAACAGGAGGATGCAGGCGAAGGGACTCTTTAATGCAGGCTTGGAGATAAGTCAGGTGAATTAGATGAGACTCCTTTACTGCATATTCCCCTTCCCTCCGCTCACCAATTACTTGTTCCAGTTCATCTCTAACCTTTTGCATCACTTTGGGATTTCTCACAAGTTCTGACATGGTCCAATCAACCAATGTTGTTGTTGTATCAGTCCCTGCCGCAAACATGTCCTGACACCAATGCAAATGTGTGAAATTGTTGTTGAAAATGACTAGGAGGATATATGCCTAAAAGATCATAAACAATTCTATTCCTTTGTGTTAAGGTCTTGTTTGTTTACCAACGGTGCTATTCCTCTGTGTTAACGTCTTGTTTGTTTACCAACGCTTGGTTGCACCGGGGGCACTCCATAACCACCCATAGGTCTCGGCATCGAAGTCCGCCAATGTGTTGGGAACCTAGGCTATTTTAGCCCGACGAATCCAGTGAGTGGAAACAAGGAGAGGCTACCACCCCGGGGGTTTTAGTTAGGTGCTCAAAGAGACCATAGATACCCCTGGTTAGCAAAAAGCAAAAGAAAAAGAAAGAAAAAAGGTCTTGTTTGTTTCAAGCAATTAAATTCATATGAATTCTAAAACTTTGTGTTTCTATTAAGTGGCTGAGAATAAAAGAACCAAAGTTGAATATCCAAAATTACCATAAGAAGCTCTTCTTAAGTGGAAATTGCTGTAAGGATCCATTTGTTTGCAGTTAAATATATAGAAATTAAATATCTAAGAGTAAATGGTGAATTGAGCCCCACTGAAGAATTAATAAAGAGGTGAGGCAGTGAAGGATGTAAGGTGGCAATACAGATGAGACAATCATTTTTTTAGAATTTAAATTACTAGGGAGATGGCTAGCCGTTCTACATGGCCCGGCTATTGACACTGGATCCCAACGCCCATGCTGGGATCGGTCCAATGGCCGGGCCAGAAAAGCCGGCCCGTTTAGACTTTTTCTTATTCATTTTACATCTTCACTTGATTCACTTTCCACTAAAGGGGAAGTTAATTTAGATCCACACATCTCTATATGATTGTGAAGAATTGAAATTCGTGATCAGAAAAAAAAAAAAAAACCCAATAATTTCAGGTAATATCATGCTTCACAAACATAACGGCTTGGATATTCACTACAGTGATCAGGGGGAGAAAGTCCTTAATAGATTTAAAGAGGACCAACATCATGCTAGATAATAGCGTATCCTGCTAAATTTATGAAGAAAATGCAGAAGAATACCAATGAATGATCTAGGTGATAATGAGCATGATGAAGATGTCAATGTTTGAGATGAGCAAGATGATGATTATCAAAAGTGGCGATAAAGAGAAATGAGATTAGGGAAAGAAAAAAAAAAAGACAGAACAAATTATTGCATGGACAGTAAGTTAGTAACTCATTCAAGAGGATAATTACATCGCCTAGTTTGGTAATTCAACTTGTAAAGTCAAGTGGAGCGAAGTCAAGTTAAACATCACATCAAAAGCAGTTTTTACCAAAATTTCCTCAACTTTTCCAACAAAAAGTCAAAAAGCAACTACATTTATTAACTAAGAGAAAAAAAAAATTCATTTTCCATACCAAAAGTCAACAATATTCCATCCCAAACAACTAAAAATAAAATACCATCATAACCCTATATATTTTATTCATACTTTTTATTTCACTCCACTCCACTTAATTTTAAAAGTAGAGTGCCAAACTAGGTGAGGCCCACTGTGTGAATGTAGCCCCACCCCACCTATTAAAAGTTGGAAATATCTAGTTTTATTTTTTTGGTGAAAAATTCAAAATATCTAGTCGGTCCCTACAAAGCCCATGTACACCAGATCTTAACGATAGAGTCCAATGCTTAACGATAACGTCACATGGATGTCACTGTCATTGAAAGATCTTTCCATAACAAGAAGATATTACTCCTGTTTGGACGAACCATTCTCCCTGTTTTGGACCAAAACTGGAAAACCCTGTTTGGACCAATCAGTGGGTGATACTGATTGGTGTTTGGACCAAACAGGGGTTCCGGTTCCACTCAGAAAGGCTCAGCTCAGCTGGCCAGAGAATTCCAGTGTGAAAACTGAAAACAAATAAGTGAGTAGATAAAAATCTATTGCAATTTGCAAACATGATCAGAAACAATCCCACCAAATATTTTGCACAACCACTAAAAAACGAAGCAATTAAAGTTAAAGAAATACAAACCGAGCACAAAGCCTTGATCTGTATTTCATTCCAGCCTGCACTCTGCAACACATCCACAAAATCCCGTTTCTTCTCATTTCCACCACCCCTTTCTCTCCTTTCTTTCAAGAGCCCTTCCCAAATCCCATAAATCTTCTTTACAATACCAGTAGCCTCCTTATTCAGCCCCTGAACATCCAACCCACCAAGCCAAGGATAAAAATCTGCCAAGTTGGGAGCCAAACCCAACTCCAGAGACCTCGAGAGAGCATGTTTCAACCCAGAATTCTCCTGATCCCCAATACCAAACACATCTCTTGAAAAAAGCAGATTGCCCAAAATATTGAAAACGGTCCCAAACACCAACTCCCCCAGATTGACCGCCTCACCTCTACTTGAAAAAAGAGACCCCACCAGCTCAACCACCTTGTTCTGTCTCAAGTGGGCTTGGAGGTTGAGCATCCGTGTAGTGAAGAGCTCGGTCTTGCAGAGGGCTCGGAGGGTCTTCCAGCGTTCGCTGCAGTCGAAGGAGAAGGGGAGGGAATGGGAGATGTAGAACTTGATGCGGTATGTTTGTGGGATGTAACGAGCGGATAGGATGCGGTCATGGGTCTTGAGGACTTGGGATGCTGTGGACGGTGATGATGCGACGATGAGGAGCTGGGTGCCGAGCTTGAGGGAGATAAGAGGGCCGTGGGTTCGAGCCATTTGGGCTAGGTACATGTGGGGGTGTTTGCCGATTTGGAGGAGGTTGCCTATTAGGGGCCATGGTTTGGGACCTGGTGGGAGTTTGGGTTTTGCATTAGAGTTTGACTTGACAAGTGTGAGATAGTAGAAGAAGAAGAAGAAGAGAGGGAGGAGAGATAGGAGAAGAAAGGAATCCATAGGTGGGGGATTGGAATTCCAGAGTTGGGAATAGAATACTGTTGGAAAAAAATGGGGCCTTTCGGGGATGGGTGGGGATTGAAAACTCTTTTTAAGTACAGTTTTCATGGCACGAGGGACAGTGGTTATCATGTGCACGCTCGCCTCTCTATGGGCCTCACATGGGGTTGGGGCTACAGGGGGATTGAAGGATATGGATGGTGCGTACTCATCTAAAAAATATGGGCAAAAAGTCTGATGGACAAAGTTTTTGCCAAGAATTTTGGATTATTCCTATGATATTTTTTAAATATCCAAGGAATATCACAGGCGTTGTCAAAATTTCTAGCCAAAAAATTATCCATGTAGCACTACTGAAATATGGGGCACACCTGATCTTCCTAATCTCTTGATTAATGGCCCTAGTAAAAAGAGTTTGGATCCTCTGTTTTATAGAAGTAAGGAGATATGTTTCATCCAATCCACATTCGCCACCCATGCAAAATCCAAGAAAATATTATTTCGTCTTATCAAATCATGCTAATTGTATAAATGTTCTTCTTTTCTTTTTTTCAGCGAAGCTTGAGATCTGAACTCACTTAGAGGATTCATTAACTGTCATAAGACTTTGTATAGGTGGTGAATGTCGATTGGATGGAGCAGTATCTCCTTGTTTCAAAATTTTGTATTTTGGATTGACCATGTTGTTTCCGACCAAGCCCAGGGTTCCAATGACTATCAGGGGGAGGAGTTCCCTATGTGTGGTCCATTTAGTTGGACCATTAGGCAGGCCCTACTATAATGTGTGCGTATGATAACGTAAGCGGTACCTACCTATTTAAAATATGAGCCATTGGAAATAGACGATCTTTTAGTGTAAAAATAAAATGCCTAAATTTTATCATATTAGGAGCCGATCCCACTATAGAATTGAGCACTTGATTAAAAATGTGATTAATGAATCATATAAAAGATTGTGAATTACTTTTTCTACTAAATGATATATCCTACGGCAGGACCAATTTTGAGATACCAAATGCATAGGCAAGACATTTATATTGAGCAGGTTGGAATCTAATATGTAATTTCCCTTTGTATTTTCATTAACGGAACAAATTTTTAATAGATAAGTCCCACCATAGAGTTCCATTCTTTAATTATCTGAATTCCCTTGGCAACTTTAGATAGTCCAACTTTGACTGCCGGTCAATTTTGACAGCCTTAGGTTTTTTTGTTTTGGTAAAACATTTAAAAGTATTTTCTTTGGGCTTAAATTGCGGCTCTTATTCAAAACTATCGGCGAGAGCAACCAATGGTTTAAAGCAACAATTGACCAAAATTACTGCATTTTACTTTGTTCTAACATTATGAAAATCTTTACCGTCAAGTGAAACCTCTAAAGCACACAATTGATTAAGAAGAAAGGTGTTTATTTTACTCACCGTCAATCTAATGATGAAAGGAAATCAGATGGAACTGAGAATTTTCTTCGATGACAATATAAAAGGTATGACAATTTCTTTGTTGACAAAAAACATAAAGTCCAGGCTGGTTGGTGGGCTAGTGATAGAAGACTACCTAACTTGGTTGGGAGGAGCACTTGTTGGGGGTTAAAGATTTGTCTTTTTGGCTAAATGTTACGGCCTAAATGCTTGACTATTGATCCTACTTGTTCGATGGGAAGCTTTACCAAATGAAACAAAACATGGATTCTGAATATTAGGGATGTAAATGGGTGCAGATTTTCCTGAGTAACTAGAGGTTGTTAACAGTAGAAAATGAGGTTTGAAACCCCAAATAGATCCCAATATCCGGTTCCGAATTTCTTTTGGACCCAGACTAAACGGATCCGATTCTAGAACCACTCGGACCTGGCCCATTACAGATATAAATTATTCCAAAATCTTAAACATCCCTCCTAACACAGTTTGCATAAGAACGATTTCGTACCCTAGTGGTAATAGGAGCTAGTTATTACCTATTTGTCATGGGTTCGAACCCCATCTGAGGCTGTGATACCTCACCAGAGGGTCTCCCACCTCACTTGTTTCTCAGCGGTGTTTTAGTCCTCTTTGTTTTCTTGCATAAAAACACAGATCATAAAACATAGCTCAGTAAAGAGTATTGCTCCATCTCTCTCATTTGCTTCTCTGTTTCAAATAGAAGTGGGTACTGAGTACTATTGTTGTTTTTCTTTTCCATTGCGTCTCGTTTTATCACACTCGGCAAAAAGCGTAGATGTGGAGCTAGTTTCAGAACTGAATCCTACTAATCTTGAAAAACCAGTTCTGGTTCTACTGTGGATTTGGACCGGAACCAACCTTTTCACATCCCTAGTTCTATGGTCCAAGGTCCCCAAGCACAATTCATATTTTATTTTATGATATGGGTATCAATGAGGTCTTTGACCCAAGAAAACTAATCCCCCCGGGTGGCACACTCTAAACTCAAACAAACGCACAACAGATAAATTAATGACAATTTCAAATACAAGATTTAGAGGAGCAAACCCACGCCTTCTGCCACTCCACTAACTCCTAGGTGGGTCAGTAATATTTTATTCAATAGGCCAATCCAGTGTTCTACCATTCATCTAATTAGGGGATCTTTGTGTGTGTGCTTATTTATTTATTTATTTATTTTTCTATTTATTATGTGTGATCACCATTAGCCGTTGACTTCTGTGCCTGATGTCCAAACTAGAAATATTTTCCTAAATACTATTCCCTTTTTGTGATATTGCATAACTTTATTGGGATATCGCATAAAACTTAATTGAATTTTGCATAAATTGTCTTATTAAAACTCATCGGATACCTTTTATCTTTGTATTTTAATGCTTGTTTCCAATAATCCAACGAAGTTTATTGATATCACAATAAAGTTTCGTGACATTGAAAAACACGAAGCAATATGGAGACCTGGGAAAATACCTCAGTCCGTCTACATGGACGGATTTATTGGGGTCCGTCCATGGGGAGTTGGGGACTTTTTGAAAATACCTCGCCTTTGGCCATCACCATCAGGCATAGAAGTCTACAGCCAACCTTCATAATATAAGGAAACCCGATGGTTTTCATGCACTTTTTTTCTCACAAAGTGCCAGAACTTGATACGTGGTTTTTGTCTCATTAGCTGGCGGTCTATGTCTCATAAATGGCCTTCTCTAACTCTTGCATAACTTCTGAACTTTTACGGGCCATTTTTGTCTCATTAGCTGGCGGTCTATGTCTCATAAATGGCCTTCTCTAACTCTTGCATAACTTCTGAACTTTTACGGACCAAATATCTGTAGAATAGTTAGATGGGCATCTCCAGAAGATGACAAATTCGTTGTTGTCACTAGCCGTTTGGAATGAGAAAAATAAGAGATTGAAGGACTTGCCCGGATGGAAATTGGAAACAAAAATAATTAAAAGAAACCATTCAACTAGGTTATTCTCCCAGCTCAATGGTAGCTCAATGGTGAGCATTTGTGTGTGAGGGTGTCTCATGGGCGGTGTCGGATGTGAATTTTGACCCCACCAAAAAAAGAAAGGGCATTTGTATTTTGCGTGGGAAAATCTCTATTCATCTATACATGCTATTTAAATTTTACATCAAAAATGAGGATTCCGACTATCCTCAAAATCAATGGATCATGATCGCCAGCTACGGATATGGCCGTAACACCGTTCTTCGACGAAAGCCGAAGAAATGTAGGGAGAAAATAAGTGGGTGGGTTCTTCCTCTCGTCTAATGTGATGCCGGCAACACACGACGGTTGTCCTATCACATTAATTTGGTTCTCTTTGGGTCTTTTTAATATAGGGTCAAATTAGGGTCATGAGTTAAAGTCCAAATAAAGGTTAATCCTCACACAGCATAATCATAATAAATCCAAGTAAAATAAAGTAACTAAAATAAAGAAAATAAATGGGGGGAAGTGCCAAATATTTAAGAAGAGGATTGGCCCCGTTCCCGGGTACCCCCTTTAGATCCCTTGGTAAAATAAGGTTTAAAGGCTGACTTTTCAAATCAAAATGATGATGCAAATGAGATTTTGACTTGTGATTTCTGTGTTTTTCGTGTGCGATACACGAGTGATAAAAATGAAAGGCCGATGGGCCGTAATTGATTGGAGGTGGCCGATGGGCCGAAGTAAAAAGTGTGTGTGAAATCACTCATCTCATCTCGTCATTCTCATTTATTCAATTTTAGAAGTCAGTTCTTCATTTCCTTTTATCATTAAGTTCGATTAAATATCTGGCACCTGAGGTGGAGGAATAAATAAAGGGAAAATCTTTTTGGGTTTATTTTGTTGGTTTTATAGTTTTTATGGATTTTTGATATGGGGTTAGAGGGGCCTAACTAGGGGATTTACTTGGATTTACGCAATTAATGCTTTATTACTGATCATCGAATTAACCTTAACCTAAGGTCCTAGACCGCCCACATCAGCTTTCCCGATTCCCTAACGGAACAGAAAGAGTGATGAGGTGAAGCCTAATGCTCTAAGCTACCTAACAAGGTAATCCAATTTAATCCTAGGGTGCAAATAGCCAAAGTTTGATAATTCCTACACCTAAGCAGTTTGTTGGGTAAAATCTTAATTGATTTTATTTGTTGTGAGTTGTGGTTTTGATTGAGAGTGGTTTAGAGATGTTTTAAGGATCTGATTAATGTGTTTTTCTATATTTTAAAGTTATGTTAATTTTAATTTAAATCAGAATTCTAAAAAGTAGTCGAAAATCACAATTCAAGATTAAAAACAGGGTAGGCGCCCAGGGGGTGGAGCCTATCCTGACAGTTTATGCTTTTCAGATTTTTCGATCTCTTTTCGGAATTCCGGGGGTTTTAAGGGCTATGTTTTAATCTGAGAAATGTTTTAATGTCTCTGATGTTCTAATGTCAAAGTGATGCGGGTCCGGGTTTTGAAACAAAATCAAGAATTCGTGTTTTGGTGCAAGTGGAAGGATAGGTGTAAGACCCCGACCCGAGAGACCTCGTTTAGAGTTGTTTAAGTGGTGTTTTAGTTTTAAGTGTGTTTAGTGGTTTTGGATTAGTTGGGGATTAGAATAGCTTTTATAATAGCTTTGGGGAATTTGGAGAGCCTTTTGATGTGTGGGACCCTTTGGGGGTTCTTGTTACGAATTGTGTGAGATTGGGGGTTTACCGATGCTTTCCAAGAATCGTGTTTTAACCCATTGAACTTATCTTGTTAATCCCTACAACTTTCATGTTGACATCGTTTTCATTTGAGGACCTTAAACCTGATTTTTCTCTAATTGAGGGCAAAATGGTCTTTTTACCCAAAATCTGGACACCGATTTCAATGTCACCAAAATGTGCAAAATATATACTTTTTGGAAACTAGAAATTTTGCCGATCAACTTTGTCTTCTTCGTCGAATTCGTTTGAAGCCCCGAGGACTATGTTTTGAGCCCGAGAAGTTCTTTAAGTTGTGGGCCCCATCCTCACTTACTATATATAGAAAGCTTCTTCTTCTTTTTCCCATTTCTGGCAAAAACCCTAGAGGAGAAGAGAAATCCCAGCCCTAAGGGTTTTCCCTTACCTTTTCTTGCTTCTTCATCTCCAATCACCCACTAAACTAGTGCTAATGGAGAATTAGTTGCTATAATCTTCTTCCTCATCTCAAGGCCTTCATCTTGACACAAATTTTGAAGAAAACCGCCCACTCCAAGATCTTCTTTGGACAACACCTTGCTTTTTGAAGAACTTCCTTGTAAGTGATTTTCCTAAAAATGTTATAATCTTGTTTGTTTAGCCCTAGGGTAGCTTCATTTCAATTATTGGAAGATTCCGTTTTGTTTTAATTGGATTTTGTTGATTTAGGGTTTGGTTTTGGGGGTTTTGTGTATAGGTGTTTGATTGTGGAATTAAGAGGTGATTAGAGCTCAATTGAATTGCAATTGGACCCAAGGCAAGTGGATGAAACGATTCTCATGTGTTTTATCATGTTTTATGCAAAATCTTGATTTGTCTTCATTGATGGTTTCAATGAATTATCATGTTTGATGATTTAGTCTTATTGACTTTGAACGATGATTTGATGAGATAATGAGGCAAGGAATAGCCCAATTAATTGTGAAGATATGTATGGAAGAAGGGGAAAGAAGGAAATGGATAGGAGTTGGACAAGAGAAGGATTCAACCAAATGGGTTGAGGTTCGCTACAACAGGACCGATCGATCGCCCATCAGGTCCGATCGATCGGACTGTAATTACTGAGAGGGTTTGCAGGACCGATCGATCGCCCATCAGGTCCGATCGATCGGACTGTAATTAACTGAGAGGGTTTGCAGGACCGATCGATCGCCCATCAGGTCCGATCGATCGGACTGTAAATAACTGAGAGGGTCTTCAGGACCGATCGATCGCCCTTCAGGTCCGATCGATCGGACTGAATAAAAATGAACTGTAAAATGAGAGAATTATGGGACTATTTTCCAGATTCATCCCAAGTCCATACTCAAGTCCAATTCAGTTCTATCCCTTATCTTCTTATTTGAAGACATTGAACCTATAATGATGCGTTCAAACCCATGAAAGATTGGGGTATATTGTGAAGGGCTGTAGTGTGGAAGTATTGTTTGGAGGTCCAATGCTATTCAAGGATGGGTAAGGCCTTATATGAAGTCCGAAGGAAGGAAGAACCTCATCGTGGAAACTCCATGAGGTTTTCTAGATTGAGCAATGTGTATAAGGACCCGGAATGTCCCTAACTCTTAAAGAGTACCAAAATTTCATCGTAACCGACATACGGGACCCTATTCGCACTGATTCAATCCTAGAAACCCCATTGTTGGCCTGTAAATGTATGAAAAACTATTTGTATTTAATTTTCAACTAAACTCCTATTTTGGGATTTCAAACCAACTTGATATGACTGGACTGTTACAAGAGTACTAAAAGTGATGTGTTTAGCTTTTGCTAACTGGTATATGACGACTTGAGATGGATGTGTATTTGTGCCTATGGCACCCCGTTTCTTACTGTGCATATGATTTGATTTATCGTATTTGACCTATGAGTCGGCACCACTGAGCTTGGACGACCTCGTCGGTTTGATCCTCCGACTTGGGGTTCCTTCCCCTCCCGATAGCCAGCTGCAGTCTGGAATGTGCAGAGTTTTTACCCGGTTCGCTACCGTGGCCCCGCAGAGTATATATGTATATATGTATATTATAATATTTATAGTTGTTCCTCCTCACCTCGTGTGACTGAGGACAATGATCTTGTTAGGGTATGCGCTCTCTTCACTTCGGTGAAGGGAGGATCTAGCTTGTGGGGTTGCCATCTTGACAGTTTCCAAATCCTTGTTACCTTACATGTTTTATTGCAAATGTACTTCTTTTGAAATGACATATTGTCTTTTACAAAGTTCATTGTTTATCCATAAGTTTTTCTTAACTCTTGCATAGCATCACTGTTTTATTATTGTTATGTCTTTTCACCCACCTGCCAGACCGTCGTGTCTGATCCATTTATTTTGGTACTCAGGTCCCGAGCTCTTTGCCATTGAGGAGGAGCCAGAGGAGGCGGTCGGTGGACCGCAGCGTGTGATTGAGTGGCAAGCCGATGATGTCATGTAGACATACGGCCTTGCCTTGAGAACGATACACTTGGGGAACTTGATATCTTTGGTTTAGATTTCATTTGGTTGTACGGTCTTTGTTGACCGTTATTTTGGGAGTTTTAATTAACTGATACTTTGTAAACATACTTGAATTTACTTTGGGGAAAAATGCTTATGATCATTGCTCATCCTGATACCTTATCATTTAACCATAGATTTGTCTTGTTTATGAGATTGAATAGTATTCATATGATTTGCTACACGCTTCCGCAATCTTAAAAATATATTGGATATGGTTACATGTGAGGTGATGTGTACAGATAATCCTCACCGCGGAACCCTGTGGGAAATCACGTGCACGGATAAATGTTCTTTTAATTCCGTGTGCGTTTTAGCCAAAGAGATGCACGTGGCGCGGCATCAACCCGACCTGTCCCGACCTCCCGGACTCGGATCCTTCTTTTCCCCTAGTTTCTCGGTCCGGGGTCGCGACAGGACTGGTATCAGAGCGGGACATGTTTCAGGCAATTAAAAGAAACTAGAAATCTTAAGTATGTGGCGAGGATCCGTTAGATAGAACCGTGTGAGCAATGTGTGACCACCCTGTACTTGATTTATATGTGCTAACAATTTGTTTTGCAGCGTTATGCCACCTCGCAAAAGAACAGCAAACAGTAATCACATTGCCAGTAACAGCGAGAGTGCAGGGCTTAGTACAGAAGAACTTCAGGACAACAATATGCAGAACCAATTCCAACAGATGATGCAGGCTATGATAGACCAACAACGCCAGGCCAATGAGAATCAGGCTAGGCTCCAAGCACAAGCATTTGAGACACAGACCAGATTGCAAGAACAGATGCTTAAGAAAGATGAGGATCATGCTAGGGAGATAGCTCAAATGCAGGCACAGTTGTTGGGGATATTAGATAGGAGAAGTAGTATTACCGGCAGATCTCATTTTATTAGAGATGCAGGATTTTGATGTCATCCTAGGGATGGATTGGTTAGCAGGATACCATGCTACTATGGATTGTTTTCATAAGACCCTGACTTTTAAGTTAGAGGAGACCCAAGAAGGGGTGTTGTTTCAGGGAGAAAGGAGTAATTCGGGTGCAGGATTTATTTCAGCATTGAAGGCTGATAGGCTTCTAAAAAGTGGTTGTGAGGGTTATTTGGCGTTTATCACGGAGGATAAACGGTCCCAAGGGGTAGAGGAGATTCCAATTGTTTGTGAGTTTCCGGATGTTTTCCCGGAGGAGATACCAGGATTGCCACCCATTAGAGAGATAGACTTCACTATTGAGTTGTTACCGGGGACCGCTCCGATATCTATCGCACCTTACAGAATGGCTCCGGCAGAATTGGGAGAGTTGAAGATGCAATTGCAAGAACTTTTGAACAAAGGTTTTGTGAGACCTAGTGTGTCACCGTGGGGAGCACCAGTTTTGTTTGTGAAGAAGAAGGATGGTTCCATGAGAATGTGTATTGACTATAGAAGATTGAACCAAGCGACCATCAAAAACAAATATCCGTTGCCAAGGATAGATGAATTGTTTGATCAGTTGCAAGGAGCTGCTTACTTTTCGAAGATTGACTTGAGGTCAGGCTACCATCAGTTGAGGGTTAGAGATTCAGATGTGCCAAAGACAGCCTTTCGTACAAGATATGGACACTATGAGTTTCTAGTGATGCCATTTGGTCTGACTAATGCACCGGCAGTTTTCATGGCGTTGATGAACAAAATATTTGCGGAGTACTTGGATCAGTTTACAGTGGTGTTTATTGATGATATTTTAGTGTATTCCAAGACCAAAGGAGAGCACGAAGAACATTTGAGGATAGCACTCCAGCTTTTGAGGGAGAATCAGTTGTTTGCAAAACTTAGTAAGTGTGAATTTTGGTTGGACCAAGTCACATTTTTGGGTCATATCATCTCCAAAGAAGGATTATCAGTGGACCCGTCCAAGATTGAGGCAGTCATGAATTGGGATAGACCGAAGAATGCATCAGAAATCAGGAGTTTTCTTGGATTGGCAGGATATTATCGGAGGTTTGTGCAAGGATTTTCGTCGATTGCGTCACCTTTGACGAAGTTGACAAGGAAGAATGCACCATATGTTTGGACACACAAGTGTGAAGCTAGTTTCCAAGAGCTGAAGAAGAGATTGACTACAGCTCCAGTCCTTACCTTGCCATCTGGGAGCGGCGGTTTTACTATTTTTACCGATGCTTCTAATGTTGGGCTTGGATGCGTGCTAATGCAAGATGGGAAGGTAGTTGCATATGGGTCACGGCAGTTGAAAGATCATGAAAAGAACTATGCAACACATGATCTCGAATTGGCCGCAGTTGTTTTAGCTTTGAAGATGTGGAGACACTACCTCTATGGAGAGAAGTTTGAGGTTCACTCCGATCACCGTAGCCTACAGTACTTGTTTTCTCAGAAGGAGTTGAACATGAGGCAGAGGAGATGGATGGAATATATTAAAGACTATGATTTTCCAATCAAGTATCACCCGGGAAAAGCGAATGTAGTCGCAGATGCCTTGAGCAGAAAGTCAGTGAGCATGGCAAGTCTTCGGGGGACTTATGTGGTACAGCAGTTAGAAGAGTTGGGTGTAGATTTTCAGCCACTAAGAGAAGGTGTCATGTTAGCAAACATGTCAGTGTCAGAGCCTTCGTTCATTCAGAAGATCAAAGAGAATCAGTTGCAAGACCCAGAGTTGGCTAAGATTTCTGAGCACCTAGCAGATCGCCCAGATTTTCGTGTGGTAGATGGAGTTTTGTATTACCGAGACCGTCTGTGTGTGCCTAACTTGGAGGACTTGAGGAATGATATCATGTCTGAGGCACATGATACCAAGTATTCCATACACCCGGGCAGTACGAAGATGTACCAGAATTTGAAGGGCAGATTTTGGTGGAATAACATGAAGAGAGAGATAGCAGCTTTCGTCTCTCGTTGTATGACATGTCAGTTGATCAAGGCAGAACACCAGAAGCCTCCAGGGTTACTACGACCATTAGAGATTCCGGAATGGAAATGGGAGCATATTACCATGGACTTCATATCGGGTTTACCGAAGACTAGTAAGGGAAATGATGCTATCTGGGTCATAGTGGACCGTCTCACCAAGTCAGCTCATTTCCTACCGATGAAGACTGGAAAGAAAATGCATATGTTACCGTTGGCACAGTTGTTTGTCACAGAAATTGTCAGTCGTCATGGACAGCCAGTTTCCATCACATCAGATAGAGACAGCAGATTTGTCTCAAGATTTTGGAAGACATTGCATGAGTCTATGGGTACGAAGTTACAGTTCAGCACAGCCTATCACCCACAGACCGATGGTCAGTCAGAAAGGACAATTCAGACGCTTGAGGATATGCTTCGAGCTTGTGTACTAGATTTCAAGACTCAATGGGATGAAGCCTTACCGTTGTGTGAGTTCGCTTACAACAACAGTTTTCACTCGAGTATCGGTATGGCACCTTTTGAGGCCTTGTATGGCAGAAGGTGTAGAACACCTGTTTGTTGGGAAGAAGTTGGTACTCGCAGTTTCCATGGACCGACCATTGTTAGTGAGACAAGTGACAAGGTCAAGTTGATCCAAGAACGTCTGAAAGTGGCTCAGAGTAGACAGAAGAGTTATGCAGATTCTCACAGAAGGGATTTACAGTTCAAAGAAGGAGATAAGGTTTTCTTGAAAGTGTCACCCACTCGTGGAACTTTGAGGTTTGGACAGAAGGGCAAGTTGTCCAGGAGATACATTGGACTGTACGACATTGTGAGTAGGATTGGTGATGTGGCTTACAGGTTAGCCTTACCACCCGAACTTTCCGGCGTACACAATGTTTTCCATGTGTCTATGTTGAAGAAGTACGTTCCCGACAGGCTACACATACTCCGTTATGAGCCGTTGGAAATCCGAGAAGATGCTACCTATATTGAGAAGCCTAAGCAGATCATCGACACCAAAGAGCAAGAATTGAGAACTCGGACTATTCAGTGGGTCAAGGTACTTTGGGAGAATCATGGACCGGAAGAAGCAACTTGGGAATTACGGGATCAGGTTCAGAAGAAGTACCCACATCTTTTACCGGAGGTGAGTTTTAATTTCCATTTGGAGGACCAAATGTCCTAAGGGGTGGAGGATGTAAGACCCCGACCCGAGAGACCTCGTTTAGAGTTGTTTAAGTGGTGTTTTAGTTTTAAGTGTGTTTAGTGGTTTTGGATTAGTTGGGGATTAGAATAGCTTTTATAATAGCTTTGGGGAATTTGGAGAGCCTTTTGATGTGTGGGACCCTTTGGGGGTTCTTGTTACGAATTGTGTGAGATTGGGGGTTTACCGATGCTTTCCAAGAATCGTGTTTTAACCCATTGAACTTATCTTGTTAATCCCTACAACTTTCATGTTGACATCGTTTTCATTTGAGGACCTTAAACCTGATTTTTCTCTAATTGAGGGCAAAATGGTCTTTTTACCCAAAATCTGGACACCGATTTCAATGTCACCAAAATGTGCAAAATATATACTTTTTGGAAACTAGAAATTTTGCCGATCAACTTTGTCTTCTTCGTCGAATTCGTTTGAAGCCCCGAGGACTATGTTTTGAGCCCGAGAAGTTCTTTAAGTTGTGGGCCCCATCCTCACTTACTATATATAGAAAGCTTCTTCTTCTTTTTCCCATTTCTGGCAAAAACCCTAGAGGAGAAGAGAAATCCCAGCCCTAAGGGTTTTCCCTTACCTTTTCTTGCTTCTTCATCTCCAATCACCCACTAAACTAGTGCTAATGGAGAATTAGTTGCTATAATCTTCTTCCTCATCTCAAGGCCTTCATCTTGACACAAATTTTGAAGAAAACCGCCCACTCCAAGATCTTCTTTGGACAACACCTTGCTTTTTGAAGAACTTCCTTGTAAGTGATTTTCCTAAAAATGTTATAATCTTGTTTGTTTAGCCCTAGGGTAGCTTCATTTCAATTATTGGAAGATTCCGTTTTGTTTTAATTGGATTTTGTTGATTTAGGGTTTGGTTTTGGGGGTTTTGTGTATAGGTGTTTGATTGTGGAATTAAGAGGTGATTAGAGCTCAATTGAATTGCAATTGGACCCAAGGTAAGTGGATGAAACGATTCTCATGTGTTTTATCATGTTTTATGCAAAATCTTGATTTGTCTTCATTGATGGTTTCAATGAATTATCATGTTTGATGATTTAGTCTTATTGACTTTGAACGATGATTTGATGAGATAATGAGGCAAGGAATAGCCCAATTAATTGTGAAGATATGTATGGAAGAAGGGGAAAGAAAGGAAATGGATAGGAGTTGGACAAGAGAAGGATTCAACCAAATGGGTTGAGGTTCGCTACAGGACCGATCGATCGCCCATCAGGTCCGATCGATCGGACTGTAATTAACTGAGAGGGTTTGCAGGACCGATCGATCGCCCATCAGGTCCGATCGATCGGACTGTAATTAACTGAGAGGGTTTGCAGGACCGATCGATCGCCCATCAGGTCCGATCGATCGGACTGTAATTAACTGAGAGGGTTTGCAGGACCGATCGATCGCCCATCAGGTCCGATCGATCGGACTGTAAATAACTGAGAGGGTCTTCAGGACCGATCGATCGCCCTTCAGGTCCGATCGATCGGACTGAATAAAAATGAACTGTAAAATGAGAGAATTATGGGACTATTTTCCAGATTCACCCCAAGTCCATACTCAAGTCCAATTCAGTTCTATCCCTTATCTTCTTATTTGAAGACATTGAACCTATAATGATGCGTTCAAACCCATGAAAGATTGGGGTATATTGTGAAGGGCTGTAGTGTGGAAGTATTGTTTGGAGGTCCAATGCTATTCAAGGATGGGTAAGGCCTTATATGAAGTCCGAAGGAAGGAAGAACCTCATCGTGGAAACTCCATGAGGTTTTCTAGATTGAGCAATGTGTATAAGGACCCGGAATGTCCCTAACTCTTAAAGAGTACCAAAATTTCATCATAACCGACATACGGGACCCTATTCGCACTGATTCAATCCTAGAAACCCCATTGTTGGCCTGTAAATGTATGAAAAACTATTTGTATTTAATTTTCAACTAAACTCCTATTTTGGGATTTCAAACCAACTTGATATGACTGGACTGTTACAAGAGTACTAAAAGTGATGTGTTTAGCTTTTGCTAACTGGTATATGACGACTTGAGATGGATGTGTATTTGTGCCTATGGCACCCCGTTTCTTACTGTGCATATGATTTGATTTATCGTATTTGACCTATGAGTCGGCACCACTGAGCTTGGACGACCTCGTCGGTTTGATCCTCCGACTTGGGGTTCCTTCCCCTCCCGATAGCCAGCTGCAGTCTGGAATGTGCAGAGTTTTTACCCGGTTCGCTACCGTGGCCCCGCAGAGTATATATGTATATATGTATATTATAATATTTATAGTTGTTCCTCCTCACCTCGTGTGACTGAGGACAATGATCTTGTTAGGGTATGCGCTCTCTTCACTTCGGTGAAGGGAGGATCTAGCTTGTGGGGTTGCCATCTTGACAGTTTCCAAATCCTTGTTACCTTACATGTTTTATTGCAAATGTACTTCTTTTGAAATGACATATTGTCTTTTACAAAGTTCATTGTTTATCCATAAGTTTTTCTTAACTCTTGCATAGCATCACTGTTTTATTATTGTTATGTCTTTTCACCCACCTGCCAGACCGTCGTGTCTGATCCATTTATTTTGGTACTCAGGTCCCGAGCTCTTTGCCATTGAGGAGGAGCCAGAGGAGGCGGTCGGTGGACCGCAGCGTGTGATTGAGTGGCAAGCCGATGATGTCATGTAGACATACGGCCTTGCCTTGAGAACGATACACTTGGGGAACTTGATATCTTTGGTTTAGATTTCATTTGGTTGTACGGTCTTTGTTGACCGTTATTTTGGGAGTTTTAATTAACTGATACTTTGTAAACATACTTGAATTTACTTTGGGGAAAAATGCTTATGATCATTGCTCATCCTGATACCTTATCATTTAACCATAGATTTGTCTTGTTTATGAGATTGAATAGTATTCATATGATTTGCTACACGCTTCCGCAATCTTAAAAATATATTGGATATGGTTACATGTGAGGTGATGTGTACAGATAATCCTCACCGCGGAACCCTGTGGGAAATCACGTGCACGGATAAATGTTCTTTTAATTCCGTGTGCGTTTTAGCCAAAGAGATGCACGTGGCGCGGCATCAACCCGACCTGTCCCGACCTCCCGGACTCGGATCCTTCTTTTCCCCTAGTTTCTCGGTCCGGGGTCGCGACAATAGGCACCAAAGGGGTGGCGCCCAGGTGAATTGGCAGGATGGGCGCCCAGGGAGTGGTGCCCAGGTGGATCTGGCAGGATGGGTGCCTAGGGGGTGGCGCCTGTGATTTTGTGTTGTGCCGGATGGGATTTAATTATTGGTCTTTGGGTCCGGGGATTGATTTAGGTTCTGGTCTTAATTAGTTTAAGTTGTAAGGTGTTTAATTATTGGTTTTTAGTTGAGTTGGTTGGGTAGGGTTGAAATGTAGGTTAGGCGCCCAGAGGGTGGTGCCTAAGTGAATCTGGCAGGATGGGCACCCAAGGGGTGGCGCCCAGATGGATTGATAGGATAGACGCCAAGGGATTGGTGCCTAGGTGGAATCTTTATGGTTTGGTCGGTTCCAAAGGGTTTTGGGTATTAAGTCCGAATCGATTAAGGTTTCAGTGCTTTAAGGTTAAAAGTGCTTGATTATGTAGATTGTGATTGGTTTGAGATTTTAATTAGTTAAGTTGTGAATTTGGGGCTTTTCTAAAAAAAAGTAAGCTGGGCACCCAGGGTGTGGTGCCCAGGTGAATCTGGCAGGATGGGCACCCAGGGGGTGGCGCCCAGATGAATGTATTTTATGGTTCGGTTAGGTTTTGTGATTCTTTGGTCAACTCAAGCTTGAATTGATTTAAGGATTTAGGATTTGATGGAAAGTGTTTATTCGTGTTCAGTTGGGGATGAATTAGGTTCCAATTAATTGGGTTTAATGGTTTCCTAAGGAATGGACAGGGTAGGTGGAGTTCATAGGCTGGGCGCCGAGAGGGTGGTGCCCAGGTGGATTGACAGACTAGGCGCCAAGGGGGTGGTGCCTAAGTGGATTGACAGGCTGGGCGCCCAAGGAGTGGTGCCCAGGTGGCTGTCTTGAGGTTCGAGTTGATTCGATGTTCTTTAAATTAATTCGAGGGTAAATTGATTAGGGTCTCAGGTTTCTTAAGTCCTAAAGTGTTTTAATGTGTTAATTCGGGTTGGTTTAATTAGATGTTTCAATTAGGAATTTCTTAGTAAAGGGATAGGATGGGCGCCAGGGGAGTGGTGCCCAGATGGATTGGAAGGCTGGGCGCCAGGGGAGTGGTGCCCAGGTGGATTGGAAGAATGGGCGCCTGGGGAGTGGTGCCCAGGTGGATTGGAAGGATGGGCACCCAAGGAGTGGTGCCCAGGTGGATGTTTGTCTTGGTTTTGTGTTGTGTGTTCGTTTTATATTAATTCAGGTTTAGATTGATTAAGTTTTCAAATCTTTTAAGTTATCAATGTTTTATTATGTGTTGATTCAAATTTCGTTTCAATTGGGGGTGTTTTAGTGACAGGAGAGGATGGGCGCCCAGGGGGTGGTGCCTAGGTGAATTGGCAAGCAGGGCACCCATGGGGTGGCGCCCAGGTGGATAGTTTTAGGGTTTGTTGGTTTTGTATCTTTTAGGTAGATTGGAGTTTAAATTGATTAAGATTTCAGGTCTTTCAAGTTAAGAGTATTTCAGAGTGTTAATTAGGGTTTGTTAAAGTCTTAATTAATTAGATTAAACTTCAAGTGGGGCCTCTTAGGGAATGAATAGGCTGGGCACCCAGGGAGTGGTGCCCAGGAAGACTTGTCAACAGGGTACCCAGGGGGTGGCGCCCAGATGGATTTGGCAACAGGGCACCCAGGGGGTGGCGCCCAGATGGATCTGTTTTAAGTTTTAGATTTTTAATTAAGTTCTTTGTTATTTTTAATCCAAATTAATTAAGGTCTCAAGATCTTTTGGATTAAAGGTATTTATTGTATTAATTGGTGTGAGATTAGAGCCTTAATTAATTATGTTTAATCCTTAATTAGGGACTTTTTTAGTGAATAAGCAAGCTAGGCTCAAAGGAGTAGAAGCCTATCTTAATAATTTGGGTTCCCTAATCAATCTTAGTGATTCCTTAGTCCAATTTCAGTCCAAATTAATTAGATTATTAATTTTTGGGTTCTTAATGATTTGATGGTCCTTTAGTTAATTAATTATGATATTTTAACTAACCCTAGGGTTTATCCTACTTAGGCACGAGATTTGATAACCTAGGCTATCTACCTACTATTTTTGGGTTTTCTTTGTATTTTTTTTAATTTGTTTTTTTGGTTTCTCCTCTAATTTACTAGAGAGTAAGGAAAGAGAAGAAGTAGTTTTATGTTTTATGATTTTTTTTTTGAGTTTTATGACTTTATGTTTCAAATGATATGGTGGTGTGTGATAAAAACGATAATTTGAAATTCAGAACATATCAAGCAAACAAACATATCATTGTTATGCGATTTCTAAATGCACTAAGTGTGGAAGATCGGAAATTATACACAAAGGTGGAAAAGTCCACTTGGGCGCCACACCTGTGGTGCCTGCCCTGTTCAGTCAGGGTTTTCAAAGAATCGCAACGAATGCACAACAGTCTTAAGATTTTAAACACAATTTCCGATATTCAGTAACTGATGCTGGTGTCCTAATACGAACTACTAATGATGCAACTAGAAAATCTACGAGAAAACGATGTAAATAGTAGAGATCTAAAACCCAAACCCTATCTCGGAAGGGTAGGCGCCCAGAGGGTGGGGGCGCCTAGCCAAACCAGAGATGGTAGGCGCCCGTGGGTGGCGCCCAGCTTCTTGAGATAGGCCTTTCGCGATCTCCTCGATCTAAATGATGATGATGATGCTATGAATGCGAGATCTAACCTAGTTAAGCACTTAGAACTACGAAATCAATGCAGATATACACCACTGGTATGAATCTAAACATGTTATTAATATGATGAGATGCTGATACCATTTTTATCAAGAACTAATATAGATCTATGATGCATGAATGATTCTTAGCATGTTTCTAACAAAGATGATGATAAAATGAAATAAAAGAATAGAAAGATCTAGGAATACCGGTGTGAATCACACTTTTCAAGTTCCTAGAACGAAGCTTACGCGAAGAACCATAGCCCTAGTTGAAGATATGGAAGTCTCCTCCTCTATTTCCCCTTCTTCTTCTCTAGATCTGAAGCTTTCTCTCTAATGGCGGCTACCTTTCTCCTTTTGCTTATTCTCTATACTTTTCTCTCTTTTTAGGGTAGCTCCCTTGTAAATGAGGTTAAGAGATCCTTAATAGAGGTCTTGGATGAGTTTAGGAGGGCTAGGGCTTCATTAGTTCGTGTTTCTAGAAGGTTCCATGCATCCCAAGGCGGCTTAAGTCTTTTGGGATAAATTAGGGTCTGAAAAAGAGGCTGGGCGCCCATGGGGTGGTGCCCAGGTGACTACATAGGGTGGGCGCCACAGGGCTGGTGCCTATGTGGACTGGTTCATGGTAGGTGCCCATGGGGTGGAGCCTACGTGGTTCGGATCATTCTCAAAGTTTGGTCCCATCTGAAGTCGGGATAGAATAGATAGATGTTCAACTGAGGGACCTACACTAGCACTTAATTGACTGGGCGCCACAAGGGTGGTGCCCAGGTGGACTGGACATGGTAAGCGCTCACCACAGGGTGCCTATGTGGACTGGAGAGTGTGGGCGCCACAAAGGTGGTGCCTAGATGGTAAGTTGTGTGGGTCTTTGTTTGGAGTGGTTGCGGGCCGCCCTAAGTTAAACTTGTGGAAGAAGAGGGTGAGCGCCACACATGTGGTGCCTAGGTGGGTTGAAGAGTATGGGCGCCCACCATGGGGCGTCTAGATGGAATGAAGTATGTGGGCGCCACACATGGGGTGCCTAAGTGGAGTTCCTTCATTTTTAAAGTTCGGTCCCTACGTTGAGCGGTTCCGGTTCGTTTTAGGCCAAACTAGTAATTTTGGAGGGTGGGCACCACACATGGGGTGCCTAGGTGGTCACGGCTAATGTGGGCGCCCAGCCTGGGGCGTGTAAATGCAATGGAGAGTGTGGGCGTCACTTGGGTGGTGCCTAGATGGATTTCCATTTTTCTTTCTAAGGCAAACTTCGAAAACTCATAACTTTTGATCTGCTTATCGGATTTGGACGTTCTACATACCGTCGGAAAGCTCTCGAAGTAAAGAATCCAATGGTTCAACTGTCCTAATGATTATTGGCTAAGAAAAGAGGGGGACCTCTGGATCAATGGATCCAGCTTCCTAACTTAGGATAATTGGATGGCATTTAGGCAAGCCAAGTGTAATCTTTGTAAGAACTGGCCTAAACATGTCTTAAGTGGTCTGAAATATGTAGAGTTAGTGTAGTAGTCTGCTCCTTGTGTGAAAAGTGTGTTGGATTCGAGATCTCAATGCGATTCAGCTTTCTTCTCACGAATTTCTAGAAATCGTTGAACTAATGTTTATAACTATCAACAAGCATCTTCATTGTCATCAATTAATCTGAATTATGTCATTAATCATTCAATTATGGGTGAAATGGGGGCATCGCTATATATGACAGGTGTTTAAGGCTATCATAGGGGCTAAATGGGGTGTCTACAGTATGCCCCTCTTTGGAGAACAACACGTGGAGAGTTGTGCTCCAAAGAAAGTAGACATACCACTCATGACTCACGAGAGGTTTTGAGCTCGCGGGAGTGGCTACCTATGGATGTATGCAATTGCAAACTCATTCCAAAGGTGAGGTTCACTTTTCTAGGATCGGTTCTGATTCAGGGGAAAAAAGAAAAAAAGAAGAAGTTATGTGCCTATTGATTTGATTGGAAACCCGAGATCTGTGCGTCGGTGCCCGTGGTATTGCCACGTGGCGGGTTGGGAACTGTACCCCAGTTGCTAAATTTAAAATGGTGGTGGGAACTGTGCCCCAGTGGTCTGAATCAAAAGTTGATCTTTCGATTAGCTAAGTCACTATCAGAATTTCATTTGTTCTTGCAATAGAATTGATTTCAAATGGTCATATATAATGTCTTTTGACTTTCATCCATAGTTAAATGTTTAAAGCATAGTTAAAACTAACTAGCAATAATGGGGATCTTAGTGGAAATCATAAACATAGTTCAAGCAATAGTGTGAGTGCATGTGAGAATGAGATGCATTTTTTTTAAAAGAGATGTTTGATTTTGAAACTCGGGTATGCATCGAAAAAGCTAAATCAATGGAAGTCGGTCACTAGAATAACCGTCACTCTCTAAGGATCTTGGTCTTCACCCAAGCTTAGACGAGAACCTAGGATAGATTAGATCGTCTTTTCGTGCTTATCATGGAGAGCTTCGAATTACACAGTTTCCGTCCTCCAACATCAAGATTTGAGTCGGCGAACACACAATTCGTGAGAACACGGTATTATGGTTGCCGTACTGATTATAAGCGCTTAAGGGAGGCCTACGGCGACTCAATTTCCAGACGTGAGGTAAAATTATGAAAATCATAGTTTGGGGTACTTACCTCAAGAGCTTTCCATAAATATGATGTTATGGATCGTTGCTGCTTTCTTTCGTTGTTTGTTTGCCGAAGCTTGTGAACTTGTCATCAATCTCCATCAGTGTGTTTGAAGGTCCTTC
Source organism: Litsea cubeba (assembly GCA_012931725.1). Taxonomy (NCBI): domain Eukaryota; kingdom Viridiplantae; phylum Streptophyta; class Magnoliopsida; order Laurales; family Lauraceae; genus Litsea; species Litsea cubeba. The sequence continues at coordinate 150,144,423 of CM022946.1, forward strand.
ACCTTGGTGTTTTTGCTTTCGATTCCGGATCCTGCATTGAACAAACACTAAAAGATTCTGCATTTTTCTTCGTTAGTACTCAGTCTTATAATTAGCAAAGGTAACCGTTCTGATTTTATTGATGGAGATGGCATGAGATGCAGTGCACAACATCAGGTGTATGCGTGATGGGACTAATGTGCGTGCAACGGGACCTCATGTGATGGGACAATGTTTAAGTTTGACGATGTGTCATTCTTTTGTGTATGTGCTCCCTTTTGGTTTTATTATTTATTTATTTTTATATTTTTGTTATTATTATTATTATTTATCATCAACCATCATCAATTCTTGTTCGGGTTCAACTTTTATAATTCTAGGACAATTTGGTTCAAAGAGACATTTTGGTTCTCTAAGGTGATGGATAGGCGCCACAGGGGTGGTGCCCAGGTGGAATTGCATGAATAGAGTCTGCCTCTAAGTAGAATTCTAATCCAAAAGACAAGTCACCTGAACATCAAAGGAGTGGCATCCAATATGTAGTTCTAGTTCGTTTTGGAATGAAGTTTTGACTTTAACGAAACAGGTTGTATTTAGAGTTGGTATTGAAGTAGAATTTTAAATTCAAGGAAATGGGTTACTTGGGCGCCCAAGGAGTGGTGCCTAGGTGGAATTGTGAGTTCGTCTCGAAGTTGGATTTCCAAATCAAGAAAAAGTGACCTGGGCGCCCAAGGAGTGGTGCCCAGGTGGAATTTTGAGATGGTCTCGAAGTTGAGTTCATGCTCAACCCATGGTAGTGAGAGTTCTTGTCAGAGTGAAAGTTTGAGTTTCAGAGGTGACTTGGGTGCTTGGGGTGTGGTGCTTAGGTGGAATTGTGAGTTCGTCTCCAGGACTTACAGTCCATTGCAGACTAGAGTTCTGAATGCAGGAGATAAGTGACATGGGCGCCCAAGGAGTGGCGCCTAGGTGGAATTTCGTCTCTCTCTAATTCCTTATGGGATTCGAACTCTAATCTATATAAGGGAAAAGCTACAAATTTCTTACAACTCCTACTCTTCCAGATTTTGAATCTCAGAATTCTCAAGTCCTCTCTTGCTTCCAAGTGAGTATCTTCTCCTCTCTTTTCTTTTGGAATGAATAACATGCCTCACATGTGTTTTGAATTGTCTAGATAATTTTACTTAGTCAACTTGATGCAAGTTTCCATGGTTTGGGTTGGGACATTCTGATTAGTAGGCACCAATTGAGGAGGGTAGGCGCCACCCCTGTGGTGCCTATCCTCTCGGTTTGCACTAAAGACTCGCGATTTTGAATTTCTAAGGTGTTTTCCTAAATTCTGGTTCTTTTCAAACTCGCAACATGATATATGAACACGACTCAAGGATACTAAGGGTCTTACCTTGGCCAAACAATGACATCTCCATGGGGGATATTTCTAGTCTGGGATGGGCGCCACCCCTGTGGTGCCCAGGTGGTCGGTCTCTATTTTTTTTTTTGGTTTGTTTTGTTTGTTAATTTGTTTATTTTAGGTATTTATTTTAATCCTTATTCTGTGCTTCAACTTGTTATTACTGTATTGTTTTCAGTCTCATGAGGCTACTTTCATTAGTATTTTGTTATCTCCTCTCCTTCGTGTTTTAACATGGTGTGTTATATGGGCATGTAGTTTGGATTTTTGGCTCTCAAAAGGTGCCTAGGACAGCCCTGTAGTACCTCTGAAAATATCTCCCACAGATTTATGATGGCTCAGTCGAGTGATCATAGCTGAAACTGAACTCTTTGGGGAATATCCATTGAAATTGACCTGGGCGTCACCCCTGGGGCGCCCAAGTGACCTGTCTGTTTTATTTATTTACATTTTTTTTTGTTTGAGATGTTTTTCATGTGGAGAGTCTCTAAGGCCAGATGTATATATTTGTTTGTAGGTTTGAGTTCTCCTAATGGCCGGTTCCCCAATCTTCTCATTTGTCGTCGATGGTGTCGCGGGCCCTAATGCTTGTAAGCCCTTCTTGCCAAGAGATGAATATTGGTCTCCCGCGGATGAAAAGATAGGGTATTACGATTCTGAAGAGCGGGCAGAGTTCTACCTTGAGCATGAACCCTCTATTCCCGCTACCTATGATTGCATCTATCAATTTGAGGATGAGATGGACAAGCACATTGTGGAGGTTAAGCGCGGAAAATATGACCTATTGGTCATGAAACATAAAGGGATTTGTGGGTTATATGGAGATCTATGCATTGTGGGGAGGACTGCTCTCAATAGGTTCCGCGGTTATGATGGGCTCTTGGAAGACCTACCAGCTTCTATTAGCAAAGTGCTCCAATCCCTTTTGTGGAGTATGTTGGATCTTCGGGCAATGTTCGAAATCTGGGAGGCTATGAAGACTACCAACGAGAGGGCCCCTATAGATGATTTTAACACACTGCATAGGCGAATGGACCAGCTGGAGCTCATGACCATGTCCTGTCCACACGAAGCCGAATCATCTGTTCCGAGGCGTTATAGGCAATATTTTGAAATGCAAAACACCACCCTTTCAGCACTCATCCACCCAGCATACACAGCTTATCAGGAGGATTTCTGGCGAATTCGGGAAATCTGAGATGCTCTTCGGAATCCTCCAGACAACTTTGAGGAAGTGCAAGGGCAACTTGAGGCTCATATGAGTGGAATGGAAGCACGGATGGGCCACTTCCCTGCCTTCAATGGGGTGGTTCATCCCCTCTAAATGGCTCATTAGGAGTCCCTATCCTAGGCTAGGTATTGATTGAGAGGTTGGGTCGCTAGGACCGGCTAGGTTTATAATAGGCCTCATTGTAGGGTTTAGGGGCAAAAGTTGTTACCTCTCTTAATTTATTTTATTTAGGATTAGGCTTTGTTAACCCAATTTATTATTATACTTTATTATATAATGACTCTTATGGATATTTAATAGAATTTGAATTAAGTTTTATACTCACCTTTTCCTCTTATGATGTGGTGATGTTTGATTGAATGGTGAGGGTTATAAGTTATGAGATTTGATTTGTGAATTTATGATGATGAGTTATGGTGATGAATTATGATGAATGTTTGATTATGGCGGTGGATTGTGAATTATGAGGTTATGCCTGTACTTTTCAACTCTACTTTTTTTTTTTTGTTTTGTTTTTTTTTTTTTTGAATGTGTGTGCACCCTACTTAACATATAATGAGGTAAATGCATGGATTTGGATTTTGGAATGATGCATGAACAATTAATGCATGATACATAAGAGTCAATGGTATGTTTTCTTGAATTGGATCAACTGACGTGTCTTTTTTTTTTATTTGGTGCTGCCTCCCTGAATAAGTTGGAATGGATCATCACTGGGTTGCCAATTACCGTGTTGAGATTTTGCCAAAGCCAAAAGCTGGTCCTCTGTCTCCATTGATGTCTGGACTAATCTCAAGTTTTAGCTTGTGGAAACTTTCTGCCTCTAACTAGTGTTATTCATTATCCTAATTCAGTTCAGCACTTGTTTCTATCTTCATCAAAGACCATCTCTCCATTTTTTTTTAAATCTGTTGGGTGAAAGACACAGGGCCACGTTTAAGAGGGACCCCACCACGTGATGGGGTTGGACCATTCTGCGCCCATCTTTGGGCGTTTTTAGGTCACAAGGGCTGGGGTCTTTTCCCCCTCTACTTTTTTTCATTCTTTCTTTCCCTCTCTCTTTTCTTTCGTTCTTGTTGCTGTATCAGGTGAGGCAAGGGGAGAGTGCAGATCATTGGCAAGGTGGAGAAGAGGAAAGGAAAGGAGGAAAGGGCCAAGTATGTGGGCTTCAACCCTATTTTATTTCTTTTCTCTATTTTCTCTCTTTTTTTCATTTTTTTTGTTTGAATCCCATTGCTGCCATGGCTTCAGGTGGAGAACGAGCAGCAGAGAGAGTGGGGGAGCTTATCCTTGGTCCAAGGATGTGGGTCCCGCCCTTTCTTCTTCTTCCATTCCTTCTCTTCTTTCTGTTTCTCTCTCTCTTTTTTTTTTTGGAACCCTGCTGCTGCCATTTCAGGTTGAGGCCGAGTAAGGTGAGGAGAAGAGGGAGAGAGAGAGAGAGTGTAACGTCCCAACCCTTACCCATGCATGATATTATCCGCTTTGGCCCACTGGCCTTACGGTTTTGTTTCTGATGGGCCTCAACCCATCAAAAGGCCTCATGCTAGGTAAGGGTGTAAGCTCTACATATAATCCCAATCACTTTCCTCTCTATAGTCGATGTGGGACTCCGGGGTGTCACATTCCACCCCCCTTAAAGGCTGCACGTAGCCTGCCAGCCCTCTTGGCCCGCCCACATGGAAACCCGCCCACTTGCACCAGACCACGTCAGGGGACCCACACTCGAACTAGTCGAGAGTCGGCTCTGATACCATTTGTAACGCCCCACCCTATACCCATGCATGATATTGTCCGCTTTGGCCCACTGGCCTCACGGTTTTGTTTCTGATGGGCTTCAACCCATCAAAAGGCCTCATGCTAAGTAAGGGTGTAAGCTCTACATATAATCCCAATCACTTTCGTCTCTATAGTCGATGTGGGACTCCGGGGCGTCACATTCCACCCCGCTTAAGGCTGCACGTCCCTGTGCAGTAGCCTGCCAGCCCCTGTAGCCTGCCAGCCCTCTTGGCCCGCCCACATGGAAACCCGCCCACTTGCACCAGACCACGTCAGGGGACCCACACTCGAACTAGTCGAGAGTCGGCTCTGATACCATTTGTAACGCCCCACCCTATACACAAGCATGATATTGTCCGCTTTGGCCCACTGGCCTCACGGTTTTGTTTCTGATGGGCCTCAACCCATCAAAAGGCCTCATGCTAGGTAAGGGTGTAAGCTCTACATATAATCCCAATCACTTTCCTCTCTATAGTCGATGTGGGACTCCGGGGTGTCACAGAGAGAGAGAGAGAGAGAGAGAGAGAGAGAGAGAGAGAGAGAGAGAGAGAGAGAGAGAGAGAGAGAGAGAGAGAGAGAGAGCCAGGTACATGGGTTTCATTCCCATTCTGTTTCCTTCTTTCTTCTCTTTCCTTTTTTTTTCCCCGAATCCTATTGCTGCCATGGCTCCAGGTAGGGAACGAATGAGCTGAGGAGAAGAAGGGGGAAAGAGAGGGCCAGGTATGTGGGTATGCCTTTTGCCATTTTCCTTTCTTTCTTCTCTCATCTCTTCTTTGAACATTTTTTTAACCTGCTGCTACTGTTGCAGGTGGAGACCGAGTGGGCAGGGAGAGAGTGAAGTAGATGGGAGGAAGTGGAGGGGAGTTCAACAATTGGCTCAGGTACGTGGGCCCCACGATCTTCCTTCCTTCCATTCTTCTCTTCTTTTTTTTTATGCTGTTGCTGCTACTGTTGCAGGTAAAGGCCGAGTGAAGGGGAGAGTGAAGCAGAGGGGAGGAGCAGCGCGGGTCTCGCAGTATCAAGGTATGTGGGCCCCACGACCTTTCTCCCTTCCCCCTCTTTTTTTTTTTTTTGAACTATGGCTGCAGAATGGGGGTTTTGGGCTCGATTTTGGCCATGGGCGCCCCTGAAAATGGCGAATTTTGGTGAGGGAGGAAGATGTGGAGTCAACTCAACTGTGAGGCTTGTAAACCCACTCCCTTGATTCAAGTTTTGAAATGTCTCACAGTGGGAGTTTTGGGCTCAATCAGTCTGAGTGGAAAATAGGCAGCCACTGTGACTAATTAGGATTGACAGGATATTAGAGTGACCATAATGATTTTTTTTTTTTTTTTTGGCATTCAAATCGATCTGGGTGTGGATACTTGGATTCATGATGTGGCCATGGATTTTGGGGTGTGTAGTTAAGAATAAGTGGGAAAGTTGGGCTGGATTGAATGTGTTTTCACTTCATTTTAGGTCTGGAACATGTGTCTTAATGAGGCTAGTTTGGCAAGTGAGATCGGTCTTAGTCTTCAGGTTGGATCAATAGTCATGGTCTTTGGCCTCCTTTCTATTTATCACTTAACCAATGAGGTTCATTACCTCTAAATCAAGAAACACAAATTACCACCTTGGGATCAGTTTGTCTCTCATGCTGATATGGACTAATATATTATCATGCCTAACCTCTCATTTTAACTTTTGGGCATGGGTTTGTCAGATGGCTAGGACTAAGAAGGCTATTAAGCGTGATCCTACGCCGATGGATACTCTGGAAGAGGTTGAGGCGGAACCAGTCATTGCTCCCCCGAGAAAGAAACAAACGGGTGAGGATAAGTTGGAGAAGAAGCCCCATCTCGCAGATGAGATAAGAGCTGGTTAGGTAAATTTTTAGTTGCCTTTATAAATGTTATACTTGGTTGGTCTCTACTATCATTGACATTCTTCCCTTTATTGTTTGCATTGCAGGCTGTTCCTTTGGCTCGGGCTAGGGTGAGTTGGATTCAGATGAGGGATTGGTGGATCGAGCTCCCCGATCGCCTGAAGGATCGGGTGCGAGCGATGGTGTTTGGAGACTTCATGTCTATCGTTGCCTTCCGCACCGATCGTGCTCTCATTTGTGCTCTCTCTGAGAGATGGAGAGATGAGACACACACGTTCCATTTCCCGCCCGGGGAGATGACGATCACATTGGAGGACATTGCGCGGTGCTGGGGTTTGAGGGTGACGGGCCGCCCCGTTTTCTCAAAGGCGAGTGATGCCAAGGCCTCGATCACTCGGTCACGTTTGCATAGGATGTTCGGGGCATGCCCCCAATTTGGTGTGGGTCAAATTGATGCCGAGTGGCTGAGAGAGGCATATAGCCCAGAAAGGAGGAGGATTCTAAATAGTACGTATTCCACTACCGCTCTTGTAGCATTCTATCCTTTGTCTTCCATTGTTTTTGGTAATCACTTCTCCTTGCTTCATTTCAAAGTGGGCTCGGAACCAAGCGGACTTCTTTGCCAAGTTGAGGGTAAGGATACCGGCTTTGGGAGGTCTGCCGGTTAGAGGACATGAGGGAGGTCCAGTTCTCGCAGCGGCCGAGGCTAGGGTCGACGCTGGTAAAATTCAGTTCTTTCTTCCTTTTTGAATTGGATCTTGAGTTGAAAACTCCCATGAGGCTAGCACATTTTATATTTACCATTTGCTGACAGTACCCACAACTTCCCTGACAGGTGAGGGCCCATCTTCAGGCTGATCCCGATATGCAGGCGGCCCCACTGATGATGATGTAGCAGTGGTGGATGCCGTCGATAGTGATGAGGATATGGATGTGAGCGATGATGATGCGGATTTCCACGAGTCAGAGGGCAAGGTTGTTGCGTCTGACGATGGAGATGATGAGATTGATGACGGGGATAGTGAGGATGAGGGGGTGAGGCCTCGCCGGGTCGCCGCTATCGATATTGACGAGGGAGGTGATGAAGATGTGGGTGAAGGTGACAAGGGGGATGATGCCGGGCCTTCCAGGGGTAAATGCTCAATTTGGCTTTCTTTAACCGATCTCGGGTGCCTTGTATTTTTCAACCTTGTTCTTCATATACTTTCTCTTTTGGTTTCAGGGTATGATTGGCAGGAGGTGCCAGTCGATGGATATACCCGTCGAAAGAGGGTAGGGATACCATGTGAGGTGTTCCAAGTCGCGAGTGAGTACTGAAATGTTTGGTAACTGTTTTGCTCCTTATTTCCATTACTGGGTGAATTCCTTATGTCCATTTGGCATTGTGCAGAGCAAAAGCAGGGGAGGCAGTCTGAAGGTCGCTTGAGGAGACCAAGACTGATTTCAGCACGGTTGGGTGATGATGAGCATCTCAGGGCTTTTCGATTATTCTTTTTGTGGAGATGCCTCTTCGCCAATGCAACTGGTAATAGAGCGTTCGGTACCCTCATTCGATTTGTACAAGCCCTAGATAAGGTTGGCGATTACGCTTGGGGTGCGGCCACCCTTGCCTTTCTTTTCCACAGTCTAGATTCAAGGTGCCGCGTTCAGTCTGGATGCAAGAGCCTTCAAGGGTTTGTGCCGATCTTGCAGGTTAAATCCTTATTCCCATGTGTTGTGACCTCCAGTAGTCTTCTTTTCTTATCATGTCTCATGCTTCATCTTTTGTAATAATAGAGCTTTAACTTTGAGCAGGTATGGCTCTGAGAGCACATCGTCCAGTGTCGGCTTGAGCGCTTGCCCGCGAGGTTGAGTTGCGTTCCCCGGGCTTCGTAGTGGTACCCTAATGCAAACTTACGAGGCTTTGCTGACATCTTGCCTCCGGAAATGGCTGAGCGTATTAAAGCCCTCAAGATGAGGCCGGGTGAGCAAGGTTACCGGTTCATCTTGAATGAACTAAAAAATCATGAGGTATGTATTGTCCCTTATCCACTTGCTACATTAAACACCTACTGCTCTTAGCTTTCATTTGCTGCATATACCACGGTTTGTCAGGTGATTTGGCAGCCCTATCAGGGTGGACCGGATGATGAGATGGCTGTAGTTCAGGAGGGGCGTGCCTTATTTGAGAGGGACATATGGCTCCACGCCCCTCAGGTAACGGTTAGATTGGTCATCAGCTGAGTCGCGCGCCAACTGGGACGCCATCAAGCTGTTCCCTCGGAAAAGTCATTCATGCATCGGTCATACCCAGGGTGGGGTCTGAAAACGTTCAAGCGCCGCCATCCTTACCAGAGATAAATCAAAAATTGGAGATCAAAAGGGAGGAAGGCCATTTTTGGCGCGGATGCTAGTGCCTGGAGTGATATGAGGCATATTGGAAGACAGCTTTGCATCGGTATATACTCCCTGAGTCGTACTCTTGCGGGGCTTCATATTCCGTTAGCAATTGCGCAAAAGCGGCTGAGGCTTCATCATCTCTTCGGGTAACCCTTGAAGTTTGCTTGCTTTAACGTTGTCTTCTTTCCATTGTGAATCATATTGTTTCTTCCTTTATTTTTCAGAGGGAGATACCGGCTGGAGCAGGGCATCGGCAGGCACATCCACCATCTGAAAGACAGTGTGAGGTGAGGGTTCATGAGACTTCCAATCTTGGTTATAAGCTTTGTAATCTCAAAGACATAGGCCTCTTCTATTTCTCTAATCGTAACTCTCATATATGACAGGGGACATCTGGGGGAGTAGTACCCAATGCGGAGTCCATCCTCAGGGGGGAGGTACTTCGATTGTCCCAACTAGTAGAGAAAAGGGTATGACTACTTGGTTTAGTGTTTGAGTCAAACAGTGTTCATCTCTATAGTAATCCTGATCATTCTTGGCGTATTGGCATGGTTGGTACTTCATAGGATGTGGAGGTCACGAGACTAAGGGCCTCATTGTCAGCCGAGAGGGTATGAGAATTGTCAACCTTAATTGGCCACATGCTATCTCTTTTATACCTTCTTTACTCACAATGCTTTGATAACAGGAGCGCCGCCAGGAAAATGAAGCGATTATTGACGCATTGGCAGATTCTTATGAGGTACAATGTCGTGGGGTTAGTTGTCCATTTTGAATTGATGTTCATGACCTTTGCCACTATGCAGGGTAACAGGAAGCGAGACATACCTGAGGCTATGAGGATCCAAGTGGAGAGTGATCTTCTCACTCTGCGGGCTGAGGTGGATCGACTGCAGGTTAATGAAGTTTGGGTTTCAGTTTGTTGCCCTTGTATTCAAGGCGTATAATGAGTAATGCTTAACCATTTGTCTTTGTGATCTTCAGGCAGAGCTTCGTAGCAAGCGTGACAAGGCATTTGCGGAAAGAGTTGCTTCAGCGGCGCAGGTATGAACCTTACTCACGCGATGACTGGATTTGATTCTTCTAACATTGACATGCTTTGTGATCTTGTGGTGTGCAGGTTGACGAGTTGCGTACCAAGCTCAGGAGCTTTGAGACCTCTGCGCAGGTGAGCATCCTTCCTTCCTTTTAAATTCCATGTTTCCTGCTACGACTTTTTATGAATGTAACGCTTCCTTGCATGTCGTCCTACAGAGCGGTGCTATTGTTGTTTCCGATCCTCCACCCCTTAGATTGAGCGAGGAGAGGGCTCTCATTCATGATCAATACGCCGAGCGCATAGATCGCATGCAGCGCGGTCATGATGAGGTGGTTGCCGACTTGCGGAGGCGCCTTTATCGGTATCGCCAGAGGGCGGAGGAGAGAGGTTATGCATTTTCGAGCTCGACCCGCACCCCTTCTCAGCGTGCTCCTGGTCCGTTTTCATTTGCTTCATCAGCTCGTCATGAGGGAGCTGCTCCATAGGGTTATCATTCTTTGATCGATCTCTCCAGGATCCGCCTTTTGGGCATCCTTGTTCCATGTTGTTTCCATGTATGTACTGGTCATGTATTTATGTCGTTCCGTCTTGTCTCAGCTCAGGGTGTGTACTTGATATGATGTGTATGTTGTGCACATGTGTATTAGGTATGTGTAATTGAGATAGTGTGTACCATGCATGTGTGGCTGATTGATGAAGAGCTTTTGTGGGGTGTCAGGAATATATGAAGTGTACTTCTTTCACAGGTAACAGGTTTTTTGTATCCGAAGATTTTCCGGGGTCCAAAAAACAAGGGGAAGTGCTGTCGAAATTTTTCTAAAATCTCTCGAAATCTGTGCTCTAGCACAGTTCTCGTGAAAAAAGAACATTAGTAACCTAGGACAGACAAAGTGAAACCCATATAATAGACCAAGCAAGTAAAATCTCATATCAATTTTGACATGGAGAAGCAATATAGATTAAGAGTTTTCAAATAATGGGGAGTGCCTGGGTGTGTGATGTTTGTGGCCTAAGCAATTCTATGTTTTAAGGCATTCACATTGTCAGCTATAAGTATAAAGGCAGAGGTTCAAGATAAATGCATTTTCAAATTGCATTTTCGAATCGCACAATATATGATATCATAAAAGGATGTATATAGCATACATCTATAATCAAATTCATTATAGGATATCATAACAGACATAAATTATATATCCCAAATTTGGTTACCATCACTTTAATCTTTTCAAGTCATGAGGGGTTGTGCACAAAACAATACCCGTAAAAAAATGCCCCAGCTTGTGGGATGTTTTGGATGTGATCGGGGTTGGGTTCCCTGCAAGGTCTCAAAACGAACTTGTTAGTTTAATATTTTTGGGCCCCCTGCATAGTTTGGCTAAGGTAGCATTTTTCTTTCTCGGTAAAAATGTCAGGGGGCCATTTTGGCACTCAAGCTTAGAGAATAACAAGATAGAATTGGTACCTTAGGGAATCTGTTTTTCCTGCATCCAAGCGAAAGTCATTAGTAATAAAGCATGCATGAGGTGAGTGTGTGAATGCTAGTGAGTGCTCGTGGCAATCGTGTATGGCATGAGGACCCAGATTGGGAAGCCGTGTGGGATAAACATATATTCGTATGTGTATATATATAAAAAATGCCCCAGCATAAGACTAGTGTTCATTTTGGCCGTGGGCGAGAGTGTGAAAGTGGATTAGCCTCTTGATCCATGATTGTCACCTTGGTGGTAACATAATCTTCCTTAACTATCCTTTGGAGGTCGAGCCCTCACAGGCCCCTCTTTGTAGCTGCTTAGTCTTTTCAGCTGAACTTTAGAAAGTACTTGACCGCCTTCGGGGGCTTATTTGTGAGTTGTGTTCGTGTGTGGGGGTGGTGAGTCATCGTGCTTCCTTAGTGTTGTGGTTTTAGGCCACCTTTCGCTTAGTTCGCCTGATAAGTACCCATGTCACTCCAACGAGCCTAATTCTAATAGATTTTTTTTGGACATGTGACTGTGCAATGACTGGGTCCCTTAAGCTTTCTAATTAACCCATGTAATGAGCATTAGGCCAATGACTCCCAAACCAGACGGCTTTAGGGCACTAGGTACATAAATACCCCTACGGGCGTACTGGCTCGAGTTAAAAAGGCTACGAACCTAAACTAGTCACGAAACTTTTATTCTTTTTAGGACTTCTAACTAAACACTTTTTTTTTCTTTATGCATCAGACTGTGCAATGTCTAGGCCCCTTAAGCTTTCTAATTAACCCATGTAATGAGCATTAGCCAATGACTCCCAAACCAAATGGCTTTAGGGCACTAGGCATGTAAATACCTATGAGCTTATTGGCTCAGGTTAAAAAGGCTACGAACCCAAACTAGTCATGAAGCTTTTTATTCTTTCCAAGACTAATTCTAACTAAACACCATTCCTTTTTTTTTTTTTTTTGACATACGATCAAAAATCTTTCATGACATGGGCAACTTACCTACAAACCTTCACATTGGATGGGTTTAACCCTGCGGGAATTTGTGTGGGGCAGATTCACCATTTTGTGTATTCTTAAGTGTTGGTGTGTGTTCGAGTTCCAAGCTTGATCAGAGTGCATCTCTTTGGTCCTCCTACGGGATTTCTACAACTACGCCAAGGAGCAAGGAGGGTCATACTCCGCAAGAAATAGGGAGGGGTCATACCGTGTACCTTTTCAGGTACATAGCGTTCCAAGGATCGGGGAGCTCTTCCCCTTCTGCATTCTCTAGTCTATACGCATTTACAGGATATACTTCCTTAATTACATAAGGGCCTTCCCAATTGGGTCGTAACTTACCTCTAGGATGTGGAAGCTAGGATGGAGTGATGCGCTTTAGCACAAAGTCGCCAATCTTGAATTTTCTTTGTTTGACATGTTTGTCGTAGGCTCTGGCAATTCGCTTCCGGTATACTTGTGCATGCTCTGCTGCTTTCATTCTTTTCTCGTCGAGTAGGTCTAGCTGAAGTAGCAATGCTTCTCTCCCTTGGTCTTCTGTTATATCTTCATTTAGCTGGATGCGCAGTGATGGATGAAGAACTTCGAGAGGAAGGACTGCTTCCATTCCATAAGTCAAAGAGTATGGGGTTTCTCCTGTAGGAGTTCTTATGGAAGTCCGGTACGCCCACAACGCTTTGAACAAACGGTCTGGCCAATCACTACCTTTGGCGGTTTGCACAGTCTTCTTGATGATCTTCAGTAAGATCTTGTTGGTTGCTTCGGCTTGACCATTCGCTTGGGGATAATATGGGGTTGAATGATGCAGTTCTATATCATATTTTGTGCACAACTCGTTCATTTGTTGGGATATAAACTATGGGCCGTTGTCTGTTATGAATGCTTTAGGGATGCCAAACCGGGCTATTATATTCTTTTTAATGAATTTGACTACAGAGGTAGCCTTAATATTAACATATGCCTCTGCTTCTGCCCATTTAGTGTAATATTCTGTGGCTGTCAATATGGATGCCTTATTTTGTGTGTTCTCTAAGGTAGTAGCCAAGGGTCCTATGCTATCAAAGGCCCAGGTCGAAAAAGGCCATAGAGCTATGGTAGGGTGAAGGGATGATGCGGGGGCATGGATTAGGTCAACATGCAGTTGACATTCTTTGCATCTTCTAACATAATGGACTGAATCTGACTCTAGGGATGGCCAATAGTAACCTAAACGGATGATTTTCTTAGCTAACATCGGCCATTGACGTGTCCTCCACACTCTCTCGAATGCGCTTCTTCAACTATCTCTTGCCCTTCTTCTGTGGTTACGCATCGTAAGAGAATTCCACTGAACGATCTACGGTACAATAGTCATGCGACTATGGCATATCTCTGAACCATTTCTTTCACTGCTCTCTTATCCGATCGAGTGGCATACTCAGGGATGTAGCCATCACGTAGGTAATTCCAGATATCATAGTACCACGGGTGATCATCCACCAGGTCATCATCATGCTGTATGCGAGCTAGGACTCCTTTTTCGAGCTTAGAATCTTTCTCCTGATCGGACTCTTTGGCCTCGACTTTCTTACTCTTTTCTCTTGGAAATTTTGGCAGAACTTCGGCAGGGTCCCCTCTGGTCAGGTCTATTGGTTTGACAGATGGAGAATCTAGCCTTCTAATAAGGAACTTTTCAGAATCTTTGTCGTCGGGCATCTCTATGATCGAAGCTAAAATTGCTAATGAGTCAGCTAGTCAGTTCAAAGCTCGATAGATGTAGAGAAAGGAAATCTTCTTGAAGTCAGACATTAGTTCTCTCACTTTCTCATGGTAATGTGCAAGTTTAGGGGCACTAACTTTCCATTCCCCAGCTACTTGAGAAATGACAACTTTGGAATCACTGAAAACTCTCAGTTTCTCAACTCCTAGGGCTTGGGCTTCTCCCAGTCCCGCTATTAAAGCTTCGTATTCCATTGTATTATTGGTCGCTGGGAATCCGATCTTGTAGGCCTTCGGGATGACAACTCCTTCCGGGGATAATAGCACTACCCCGACTCCTTTTCCATTTTGGTTTAAAGCTCCATCAAAGTACATGGTCCATAAATCATCATCCTTGGTCTCTTCAATGCCTGCAAACACAATGCTTTTGTCGGGGAAATCAATTCTGACTTGCTCGTACTGGGGCAGAGGAAGGTGTGCTAGATGATCAGTGATCGCTTGTCCTTTTACGGACTTCTGGGTAACATAGGTTATGTCGAGTTCGGCCAGGAGCATTTGCCATCGCGCGATTCTTCCCGAAGTGACGGGTTTCTCAAAAATATACTTCAAAGGGTCCATCCTAGCTAAAAGTTTGACCTGATGAGCTAGAAAGTAGTGTCTCAATTTCTGAGAGGCCCAAACTACGGCTAAGCATGTTCTCTCCATTGGGGAGTATTTCCTTTCATAGGGTAAGAGAGATTTACTCAGGTAATAGACTGTGTTCTGCTTTCGGCCGGTTTCATCATGTTGACCTAGGACCATGCCTATTGCGGATTCTATCGCTGATACATACAAAATGAGGGGCCTGTCTCTGGTAGGGGGCTTCAGAATAGGAGGACTCAACAGATATTTCTTCAGATCTTCGAATGCCTTTTGGCAGTTGTCGTCCCAGTGGTATTCCACACCTCCTTTTAGCAGTTTGTAGAACGGCTCGCATCTTTGCGAATGCTATGAGATGAATCTTCTAATGAATTGTAACCGCCCTATGAGGCCTCTCAATTCTTTTAGGTTCTTCGGGGGTGGCATTTCAAGGATGGCCTTCACCTTTGAAGGATCAACTTCAATTCCCCGATTGCTCACCATAAAGCCCAAGAGTTTGTCGGAGGATACTCCAAAAATGCATTTCTTCGGATTCATCCTCAGTTGGGTGTCCCTAGATCGTTGAAGGACTCTCCTGAGAGCTAAGACATGGTCCTCATGGGTTTTGGATTTGATCAGAATGTCATCTACGTAAACCTCCACACAGTCGTGTATCATATCGTGGAATATCGCCATCATGGCTCTCTGATAGGTGGCACCGGCATTCTTTAGGCCAAAGGGCATAACAACGTAACAGTAAGTTCCCCAGGGCGTAGTGAATGAGGTCTTCTCCTGGTCTTCTGGTGACAGCCTGATTTTGGTTGTACCCTGAGTAACCATCCATGAATGAGAGCATGGCGTGCCCTGCAGTATTATCAACAAGTACGTCGATGTGAGGTAAAGGGAAATCGTCTTTGGGAGATGCCTTGTTCAAGTTTCGAAAATCGATACAGACTCGGACGCGTTTGTCTTTCATCTTTACCGGGACTATATTGGCAACCCATTGGGGAAACAACACGACCCTGATGAATTGAGCTTGGTGGAGTTTGTCGACCTCCTCCTTTACTTTTAGGGCAACGTCGGGGAGCATCTTTCTCAACTTTTGCTTGACAGGTCTAGCCTCATCTTCTAGTGAGATTCGATGCTCTACTAGGTCGGGTGCAAGTCCGAGCATGTCGTTATTAGCCGATGCGAATACGTCTTGATATTCCCTAAAGACCCCAAGGATTTCACTTTCTTCATTAGGTTCTAGGCATGCACTGATTTGGACCTGCTTGGGCCTCTCCTCTGTTCCTAGGTTTATCTCTTTTGTCTTCTCAGGAGCTGCTTGTGTTTCTTCATCAAACTTCTTGACTACTCTCCTAAATTCCTCAAAAACTTCGTCATCCCCTTCTTCAGCGTCCACTAATTCGTAAACACCCATGCCATCATTGATATTCTCATGTTGCGCGGAGGATTCGGGTTCTGGAACGACAGACAGAGATTCGCAGCCTAACTTATCAATGTTGGCCATAATTTCCTCTAGTCGGGACTGCTCTACCGGGGGTAATTTCCATCGCCTTAGATTGCCCATGTGTTGATGATGACCAAAATCTTCTACCACTACAGTTCCTATGTTTTTGGGTCTTCTATTTTCTAATTTTTTTGGGTTTTTGGGGTTTTCTGATTTTTTGGGATATTTGGAATGATATGGTACAGGTGGGGTTGGAGATGGGCTATCTACCGAGGAGGATCCTCCCCACTGGCATGGCCAGGCAATGGGGCGGTATACCACTTCGTGATCATCGAGGTCACTGGTTTCCCATATTTCACGGTCTTCTTGAGAGGGGTCTCCTCGCCAATGGCGCTAGGCAATGGGCCAATATACCACTTCTTCGCTGGTAGGGTCTTCAACTTCCCATGTTTCGCGACTCTCTCGGAGTTCAGTAATCGACGTTTTTTTTTTTGGGTAAATGAGTCGGCTTGCTCACAGTCAGCATGTTACATGATAGGATATGGAACCCTAGATCAATGGTGTGGTCTGCATTGTCCACTTCTTTTGGTGAATGGAGCTCTCTCCAAGTGCCGAAAATTTCCTCATAAGTTTCGCTTTCGGATGACACAGAGTCTTCCCAATTTTCTACTAAAATGGCCTTGCCTTTGTCATTTGGATCCAAATTGTGGCATCCCTCCTTAATCGGTGGTGCGCTGGGATCTAAGGTTTTATTGTGTCTTACAAAGTGTTCATCTAAGGCCCAGTCCTCTCGTTTATACCTCATATTACCATGCGTATCGTAACCTAATCCTTCCGCTCTTGCTCTAGGATCTGGTATGTAAGGATCGAGAACACCTTCTCCATTCTTTCCTAGCGCAAATCAAGGTTGATATCCCATCTTCTTCATTAGAGTCCATCCTCGGGCTTGACCTTCGTTTTTTGTTGCTGGACTTTGCAAGGAAAATAATTCAGAGAATGTATTTTGCATGGGGTTCATGTCCATTATGGAGATGAGAGGGTCAGCCCTGTATCCATGGATTTTGACCTCTGGGGTCATAAGAGCGGGTTGTAGGGTCAGGAGAATCTGAACTTCCTCTTGTTCAATGACAGGCGGGTCCCCCATCATCTTCATGATCTTGCCTAAGTAAGGGAATTTGACACATTGGTGTCTGCTTGACATGACGGCGTTCATATGGTTCAACCATCGGCGTCCCAGAATTAAGTTGAAAGTGGCAGGGATATCCATGATATAAAATTCTTCTGGCATCGAGATCGGGCTCGCTTGCACCAGCATAATTTTTCCACATACTGTTTTCTTATTCCCGTCACAACCGGTTATAACCATAGGGGCTGGAGTTAGGTCCTTTATAGCGAGCCCTAATGCTTTGTAGGTTTTCAAGGGGCATATGTTCAGTGACGCGCCGGTGTCGACCAGGGCTCCCGACATTTCTTTCCCCGCTATCTTAATCGTTAAATGTAGGGGAGATGTCCTTACTTCGGGTGGTATTTCTTTTAGTTCCTGTTCGGTAAAAGTGACGGCAGGGAAGGGAGCTCCAGGGGCTAAGGTTGCGATGGTAGTTCCCAACTCTTCAGGGGTTATGCCTACAGGGACTTGCAAGCGTGTGATAGCCTCAAGTAATTGTTGCTGATGTTTTGGTGAGGTTTTAATCAAATCGAGGACGGATACCTTAGCTGGGATCTTCGTGAGGTGTCCTAAGAGGTCATACTTTATCCCCGTTTCTATCGAAGTATAAGCTCTTTCATCAACTGTTTCCTCAACCTGAGTGTTGGGATTCTGAGAATCTAAGTTTTGAGCAATATGGTGAGGAGGTAGCTGGGGAGGACGGATCCGTCCAGATTGGAGGTGAGCCTGAGGCGCGTTTGTATCCAGGTGAGGATCTAGTTGGGAATTTGTAAGGATCGGTGGTTCTTGGTCGTCTAGCTCATCAAAGTTCACCTTGTAAAGGTCAGGAGAATCAACGATCGCGCCCATTCCGAAATTGAAAATTTTGAATTTGGTTTTCCCATCCCATGGTGTGACGTATTTTCAATGGTCTTCTTCCTCAAAGAATTCATCGTGGCATGGTTGGCTATGGTTTATGCTCCCTTGGGCCGGGGCATCAACACATTGGTGCTCTATCATGGCAATGTTTATCAATTGAGTCTGTGGGCTTTGTCCAGAGGTTGATGGTCCATGTTGAGGCAGCGGGTTGGTATAGATCTGCATGTTAGGAACACTTTGCACTGGATTGGGAGTTGCATTTTGATTAGGAGGGGCGTTCCGTGGGTCGTTCGCGCCCATCGGCCTGATATTGCTCCAATCGATTCTGCCTTCGTCATTGAGATCATAGATCAGGTCTCTAACCGTGTAGCATTGGGTGAGGTCATGCCCCGACATCCTATGGTAGGCACAAAACTTGTTTTTATCCAGGTGTTCCGACCAGGCTTGTGGTCGTTCCGGAGGGAGTTGGAGGGCATTCTGGTTTAAGAGGGACCAGAAGACAGCGGTCCAAGGTTGTTGAAGGGATGGGTAGTTCGCCCTTTTGGCTCCAAATCTTCTTCTATTCCCATTGTTCGTGTTGTTTTGGTTGCCATTATTGCCTCTATTATAATTGAAGGGGACGGTACCATAGCTGGGTTGAGGATTTGTGTTCTGATTTTGTGGCAGAACTATCGAATTCGGAACTAGTTGTATAGGATTTGGATTTTGGTTTTGATTCACCGGGGGCCCTTGATTCCTTGGCGGTTGTTCATAACCTTGGTTATTTCTTGGAGGGTTCCGGTAATTCTGATTGTTCTGCTGATAATTCTGGTTGTTCCTCTGATAATTCGGGTTACCACTTTGGAAATTGGGATTACCATTTTGTCCCTGGTTCTGGTGTTGGTTAAAGCTAACACTATTGCGTTCTTGGTATGGTCGGTAGACCTCTTCTTGATTCGAGCTCACTTCAGGGGTTGTGCGGCTTTCCGGTTGGGTAGTTGTGCCCACTCTACGCGTGTTTTTCTTATGGTCAATGATGGTGTTCAATACTCCTTCGTCTAAATTTTGTTTCATCCTGGACAATCTACGGTATAGGCCACTCCAACTAACGACTTCTCTGATCGTCATTAAGGCTCTCATCGGATCTTTCATATTTGATATGGCCATCCTCACTTGTTCCTCTTCTTGCATGTTGCAGTCTGATCGCGCAAATTGATTTTGCCACCTCACCGCGAATTCCTCATAGTCCTCATTGTTCTTTTGTTTGAGGTTTGCTAAGTCATGCCACAGGGGTTTGTTTTTAGTTAGGTGCTGATACCGTGCTAGAAATTTCTCTACTACATCCTCGAAGGTATTAATCTCGTGGGAAGATACAGACGTATACCAAGTTAATGCATCCCCCGTTAATGATTCCTGAAAACAATTTATGAGCATGGAGTCATTGTCAGCGATGGCGCGACACTTGTTGCAGAATGAGACTAGGTGGTGTTGAGGGTCAGTTGTCCCATCATAAGGTATGAACTTAGGAGCTCTAATAGGGAAAGGTGAACTTTCTTTTTCTTCCTTCTTAGTAAAATCGTAGAACCCTAGCTTTTTTCCAATCAAAATCGGGGACTTTTTCTTGATTTCATTTTTAAGCTCTTCTACATTTTTCTGCAGTTCTTTGAACGCTAGAGGATCTAGGTATTGAATCATCTGTGGCCGGTAACCTCCTTGTGGTTCTAGTGGAACAGGGGCGTAAGCTGGCTCTTGGAACTGGTCTTGGAAATATGATTGCGGGATAGGTTGATAGCCTTGGCTCAACTGAGTTCCTCCGTGAGCAACCGACTGTCCTCTGTATGGGTCAGCCATTGGACTTAAAGCAGGTGGCTGATACACCTGCTGATAGCGCGGTTCGTTCGCTTGATATGTTTGATAAGGATTTCTAACTCCTGCGGGATTGACAACCTGCGCATTCTAGACTGGGGGGCTCTGGTCTGAGTTAGGCATTTGGTAGATCGGGGCTGTCTGATTTTGATAAATGGGAGGGGTCCTCTTATATTGAATCGGCTGGGGGTATAATATATCAGTGCTAGTCGTCAAAGGATTATAACCCCCTTGATTGGTTGGCGAAGGAGTCATCACCGGGAATTGGGGTCGGGTTACCTCATGTTGTCGGTAGACATCTGGCGTTCCCATATGAGTCAAGGGATTATGGTATGAGGTGTTGGGCATCGCCAACTGACCCGTGTTTACTGGACCATGACTTGTCTAATGATACGGATTCTCATTTGTCGCGAGAGTCTGGGATGGTGCGACCACTCTAACTGGTGTGGTGATAGGTGCATCCGTAGGCATCCCGTACTGTGGGATAGAAGATGTAATCGGCTCGGTCTGACTGATCAGGGAATAATAAGGTGTAACTTGCGAGACAACAGGATCATTCGCGCGGAGAGAGTAATCTCTCGACAAATCATTATTGTGAACTCTATACCTTATAACCTGGCCGGTAGGATTGACTAAGTCTGTGTAAGTTACCCCTGAATGTGAGGAAAGCTGATTCTCCCCTGATGAATGAGATGGGGTGGATGTGTTAGACTGATTCCTTCCCATTGTGATGGTATTGACTGGCAGGGGGCCTCCTTCGAAGAGGGATCGTCTCATCTGTTGTGAGTCATGGCTTGATATTGCTGAGGATCCATCTAATACTCTAGAGGATTCTATACTCTGGGGGGCTTGGTGTGACCCGCTAGTGGTGCGGAGCAATAGTGGGGGTGAGAGGGGTTGAAAGTCGGGCATCCCGAACGTGTAACCCTCCATTTATGAAGAAGTACTTAGATAAGAATAGAGAGAAAGAGGGGATGAGAGGAGCACGTTTTATGTTGTTTTGTAGTGAGTGTTGGTGCAAGTTTGTTTCTTATGATGTAATGGGGGAAAGCTTAGTGGACGGTGCATTCGAACCTTAGGTTTAATTTCGGACTAGACTCATAACAACCCTAAACTGAATGGGACACGGGCATCTGATCATTGATTGGATGTTTGTGTCCTAGAATAAAATCTCGGAAAGACCCAAATAAGTGACCGGAAAACAAAAGAGGTCCCATCACGATCGCCAGGCTGTCAGATGTGAATTTCGACCCCCTCAAAAAAAGAAAGGGCATTTGCATTTTGCATGGGGAAATCTCTATTCATCTATACATGCTATTTAAATTTTACATCAAAAATGAGGATTCCGACTATCCTCAAAATCAATGGATCACGATCGCCAGCTACGGATACAGCCGTAACACCGTTCTTCGACGAAAGCCGAAGAAATGTAGGGAGAAAATAAGTGGGTGGGTCTTCCTCTCGTCTAATGTGCTGCCGGCAACACACCACGGTTGTCCTGTCACATTAATTTGGGTCTCTTTGGGTCTTTTTAATATAGGGTCAAATTAGGGTCATGAGTTAAAGTCCAAATAAAGATTAATCCTCACACAGCATAATCATAATAAATTTAAGTAAAATAAAGTAACTAAAATAAATAAAATAAATGGGGGGAGGTGCCAAATATTTAAGAAGAGGATTGGCCCCGTTCCCGGGTACCCCCTTCAGATCCCATGGCAAAATAAGGTTTAAAGGCTGACTTTTCAAATCAAAATGATGATGCAAATCAGATTTTGACTTGTGATTTCTGTGTTTTTCATGTGCGATACACGAGTGATAAAAATGAAAGGCCGATGGGCCGTAATTGATTGGAGGTGGCCGATGGGCCAGTGTTTGTTTTAGGGTGGCCGATGGGCCGTGATTGTTTAAGGGTGGCCGATGGGCCGAAGTAAAAAGTGTGTGTGAAATCACTCATCTCATCTCGTCATTCTCATTTATTCAATTTTAGAAGTCAGTTCTTCATTTCCTTTTATCATTAAGTTCGATTAAATATCTGGCACCTGAGGTGGAGGAATAAATAAAATGAAAATCTTTTTGGGTTTATTTTGTTGGTTATATAGTTTTTATGGATTTTTGATATGGGGTTAGAAGGGCCTAACTAGGGGATTTACTTGGATTTACGTAATTAATGCTTTATTACTGATCATCGGATTAACCTTAACCTAAGGTCCTAGACCGCCCACATCAGCTTTCCCGATTCCCTAACGGAACAGAAAGAGTGATGGGGTGAAGCCTAATGCTCTAAGCTACCTAACAAGGTAATCTAATTTAATCCTAGGCTGCAAATAGCCAAAGTTTGATAATTCCTGCGCCTAAGCCGTTTGTTGGGTAAAATATTGATTGATTTTATTTGTTGTGAGTTGTGGTTTTGATTGAGAGTGGTTTAGAGATGTTTTAAGGATCTGGTTAATGTGTTTTTCTATATTTTAAAGTTATGTTATTTTTAATTTAAATCAAAATTCTAAAAAGTAATCGAAAATCATAATTCAAGATTAAAAACAGGGTAGGCGCCCAGGGGGTGGAGCCTATCCTGACAGTTTATGCTTTTTACATTTTTCGATCACTTTTCGGAATTCCGGGGGTTTTAAGGGCTATGTTTTAATCTGAGAAATGTTTTAATGTCTCTGCTGTTCTAATGTCAAAGTAATGCGGGTCCGGGTTTTGAAACAAAATCAAGAATTCGTGTTTTAGTGCAAGGGGAAGGATAGGCACCAAAGGGGTGGCGCCCAGGTGAATTGGCAGGATGGGCACCCAGGGAGTGGTGCCCAGGTGGATCTGGCAGGATGGGCGACCAGGGGGTGGTGCCCAGGAAGACTTGTCAACAGGGCACCCAGGGGGTGGCGCCCAGATGGATCTGGCAACAGGGCACCCAGGGGGTGGTGCCCAGATGGATCTGGCAACAGGGATCTGTTTTAAGTTTTAGGTTTTTAATTAAGTTCTTGGTTATTTTTAATCCGAATTAATTAAGGTCTCAAGGTCTTTTGGATTAAAGGTATTTATTGTATTAATTGGTGTGAGATTAGAGCCTTAATTAATTGTGTTTAATCCTTATTTATCTATGATGCATGAATGATTCTAAGCATGTTTCTAACAAAGATGACGATAAAATGCAATAAAAGAATAGAAAGATCTAGGAATACCGGTTTGAATCACACTTTTCGAGTTCCTAGAACGAAGCTTACGCGAAGAACCATAGCCCTAGTTGAAGATATGGAAGTCTCCTCCTCTATTTCCCCTTCTTCTTCCCTAAATCTGAAGCTTTCTCTCTAATGGTGGCTACCTTTCTCCTTTTGTTTATTCTCTATACTTTTCTCTCTTTTTAGGGTAGCTCCCTTGTAAATGAGGTTAAGAGATCCTTAAATAGAGGTCAGGGATGAGTTTAGGAGGGCTAGGGCTTCATTAGTTCGTGTTTCTAGAAGGTTCCACGCATCCCAAGGCGGCTTAAGTGTTTTGGGATAAATTAGGGTTTGGAAAAGAGGCTGGGCGCCCATGGGGTGGTGCCCAGGTGACTGCATAGGGTGGGTGCCACAGGGCTGGTGCCTATGTGGACTTGTCCATGGTAGGCGCCCATCGGGTGGAGCCTACGTGGTTCAGATCATTCTCAAAGTTTGGTCCCATCTGAAGTCGGGATAGAATGGATAGATGTTCAACTGAGGGGACCTACACTAGCACTTAATTGACTGGGCGCCACAAGGGTGGTGCCCAGGTGGACTGGACATGGTAAGCGCTCACCACAGGGTGCCTATGTGGACTGGAGAGTGTGGGCGCCACAAGGGTGGTGCCTAGATGGTAAGTTGTGTGGGTCTTTGTTTGGAGTGGTTGCGGGCTGCCCTAAGTTAAATTTGTGGAATAAGAGGGTGGGCGCCACACATGTGGTGCCTAGGTGGGCTGAAGAGTATGGGCGCCCACCATGGGGCGTCTAGATGGAATGAAGTATGTGGGCGCCACACATGGGGTGCCTAAGTGGAGTTCCTTCATTTTTAAAGTTCGGTCCCTACGTTGAGCGGTTCCGGTCCGTTTTAGGCCAAACTAGTAATTTTGGAGGGTGGGCGCCACACATGGGGTGCCTAGGTGGTCACGGCTAATGTGGGCGCCCAGCCTGGGGCGTGTAGATGGAATGGAGAGTGTGGGCGGCACTTGGGTGGTGCCTAGATGGATTTCCGTTTTTCTTTCTAAGGCAAACTTCGAAAACTCATAACTTTTGATCTGCTTATGGGATTCGGACGTTCTACATACCGTCGGAAAGCTCTCGAAGTGAAGAATCCAATGGTCCAACTGTCCTAATGATTATGGGCTGAGAAAAGAGGGGGACCTCTGGATCAATGGATCCAGCTTCCTAACTTAGGATAATCGGATGGCATTTAGGCAAGCTAACTGTAATCTTTGTAAGAACTGGCCTTAACATGTCTTAAGTGGTCTGGAATATGTAGAGTTAGTGTAGTAGTCTGCTCCTTGTGTGAAAGGTGTGTTGGATTCGAGATCTCAATGCGATTCGGCTTTCCTCTCACGAATTTCTAGAAATTGTTGAACTAATGTTTAAAACTATCAACGAGCATCTTCATTGTCATTAATTAATCTAAATTATGTCATTAATCATTCAATTATTGGTGAAATGGGGGCATCGTTATATATGACAGGTGTTTAAGGCTATCATAGGGGCCAAATGAGGTGTCTACAGGCGGCTCCACATATATCACAGTGGGGGTCAATTAACTCCAGTGAGATCCGAGAAAGCATTTAAAACTAAAAAAATTCATTTCATGAATTGAACTTATAGTAAGCTTTTGACCAGGGGCGGCCCTGAGTTTTCGAGGGCCCTACGTGAGTTCCTAAAGTGTGGCCCTACCCGTATACCCACCAATAAATGATCGGAGTCCAAATTTTTTTTTTTGAATGATGGAATGTCGATGTATTGCTTCTACCAAATAGTGCTCATCGCCACCAATTCGTAGATCCAAACCGCTCGTCGATCGGAGGTCGGATGAAGAAGTTACGGACGGTCAAAGGTGTTGTTTGACCGAGGGGGCTGGGACCCGTGTTTGCGTCTGACATCAACGTCCATAGAAGTTGCTGCAAGAGATCTCTGAACGATGTGGGCCAGGCCAAAAAGGGGTCGGGTCGGGTCTTTGGCCTGACCCAACATGTTCTGACTTGCACAGAGAACACGAAAGTTGTCTCTTTTCATATCCACGCGTCCCGAGGCTTGCAGATGCACGAGTCCTGAGGCTAGAAAATTCTCTCTTGGGTGTTGTTGGCTGACGCGTGTCTCGAGGCAAAAAGAAAAGTGTTGTCACTCCACTCCACTTCCCATAACGTGTTCTGGAAGCCTTTTGACACACGAGTCACGAGATTGACACACGAGTCACGAGATGATGCAAATCGATTGTCCTATTTCTGTTGCAAAAAATAGAATGGAATGGGAGAAAAACTTACAACGATGAAGAGGTCCTAGATCCGAGGATCCACAGCCTTATCGCAGGATCTGAACCGTCAAACACACAGATCTGGACTATGATACCAATTGACCCCACTGAGAAGAAGGTAGCGCCACCCCTGTTGGGGGCCCCCATTTTGAGCCAAATCTTGGGGCCCCAGCCAGCCACCTGTGTGGGCTGTCCCCAGGGCCGGCCTTGCTTTTGACCCCACTCAATTTAAGAGTTTCACCCCACATTAACTAACTTTACACTTTTTCTTTATTGTTGTGGTAGTGAACAAAAGTTACCATAAAATACCCACCGCCTAAGTTAATGGGCCAATTGTCTATCAAAAATTAAATAAAATTAATGGGCCCACATTACTGATATGCGCTCTAGCAACAAGTTTTTAGAACTTAAAGGAATTTGTGACATTGCTAAAAAATTAGTAGAGACAAAGAAGGATATCGTATACCAAATGGTTTATTTGATTTTAAAATTGGCATTGATTTTACCAGCAGTGACTGCCACGGTAGAAAGAGTTATTTTAGCAATAAAGTACGTAAATAACATGTTGCGTAATCGAATAGGAGATCAATAAATGAATGAATGTTTGGTTGTATATATTGAGAAATATGTGGTTACTAGTGTTAATAATGAATCTATTATACAACGATTTCAACACATGAAAACCTATTGAGGGCAGCTGTAGGAGTTTACGTATTTGGATTTTGCTTTAGGATTAAGAACTATTAGTAACAATGTATTAAAATTTCCTTTTAGAATTCAATATTATCTTTGTCGGATTATCGGAAATAGATTATTTGTCGAATTATTGAAAGTATATGATAATTGTTGATAAAAGGAAAAATAAATTTACTCGATTTACAGAAGATAAGTCTTTTGTTGACCCCACTAACTCGAATTCCTGGAGCCGCCACTAGGCTGTCTAATTAAGTATTTATTTACTAAAACTAAAATTAAATAAATAAATAATAATATTCTCACTTCTAGTTTACACTGATTGAATAATGAAAAAGTAGGAAGGAGGTGTGGCCTAAAATCCCCTAAGGAAAAGACCCTAGGGTAGGTCTTGGAGAGTTCTTTATAGGCCTGAATTTTAAGGGTTGGGATTGGAGCCTTGTATAGTACAAGACCGGCCCGTCCTGCCCCTTCTGGTTTTATTTTTGAGGATTTTATAGAAAAAAATTAACTTTATGTGGCCAGTGCACCGAACATGGAACTTCAGCTGAACTCACACCAAGCACGGAATCCGTACTGCAAAACCAACTTTTTAAACCTCTTTTTTTGTGGTCGACATCGACCTTCATTTTGTGTGTTAAGGATCGACAGCGACCCTCGCAATAACAAGTGATGGTCGCCGTCGGTCCTGAGTAGGCATAAACTCTTCATCTTCTTCCTTCTTCCTTTCTTCCCCAAATCCAATTCAATGATGGAGAAAAACCGCCCAAGCACTTGGAGAATCCCTCTCCTCTCCTCTCTCTTAAAAAAGCTCAACCGCCATCATCAGAGAAGGAAAACCGCCCAAGCACTTACCTCTATCCTTTTCTCTCTTTATTCTATCTCTTCCTCTTTCCTCCTTGCCGTGTTGAAGTTTTAGGGTATAGAGACCCGAGAGAACGTGGATAAATTTCACTTGTCTTTGAGGGGTTACAGAAAATAGGATTTAAATTTACAAGGGTTTCACAAAGTTTCTTTCTACCGTAAATTGTTGTTACTTCCTTAGTCATCTTACAGTTTTGTGTAATGTTCATCTCAAAGACTATCAAAAGCAGAAACACCAAAACAGAGCCTTAAACATGAAAAAAAATTCAGAGTAAGCTAATCATGAAGACCATAATTAAACATGTATTAAAAACCAAGAGCCATCACTGTTCACACGGATTGCAAACTGAAGCAAACACCTTAGGTCCTTGGCCAAAGCACCACCACACATCATCACCTTCACCCAAACACACTTGAATCAGATGCCAATCTCCTTTTGTCTCCAACTTTACCATAACCCAAGAGCCTCACACCTTTCCATCATTGTTAATCTCAAAGAACCTACTCACACCATCTTTCTGGCATCTTTATCATCCACCAACCCCATCCCCAATCCAACTTCTCCCAATCCAATTTCTCCATCATTGGATTAGGTTTGGGAAAGAGAGGAAAAAGGATGAAGATGAGGAGTTTATGCTTGCTTAGGGTCGACGGCGACCCTCACTTGTTATAGCGAGAGTCGCCGTCGACCCTCAACATAGAAAATGAAGGTCGACGTCGACCAAAAAAAATAGTAAAAAAAGTTAGTTTTTCTGTTTAGTGAGTTAAGCTAAAGTTTCCTATTCGGTGCACTGACCACGTAAAGTTATTTTTTTGGTGACCACGTAAAGTTATTTTTTTGGTAAGATCCTATTTACTTTTTTATATAATATATATTTATTCATGTAATTATATACTAGGACCCCATACACATTACAAAATGGGAATATTAAAGTAATTTCATACCCCATACCCATTACAAAATACCCTAAAACCCCCATACAATTGAGCAAATACCCCTTGCCCCTTGGTTTGGACTCCTCAACTCAATTGCTGACGATAGTCCAAACAAATCAACATAGAAATACACTTGTAGCAGTCACATTCTGATCAAGGTCCCATCTGTTAAATTTTAAAGTGCATTTTCTAGAGTTTCCTTAGTTTAATTTCATGTTTTATTTGCTTTT
This sequence comes from Litsea cubeba, assembly GCA_012931725.1. Lineage (NCBI taxonomy): Eukaryota > Viridiplantae > Streptophyta > Magnoliopsida > Laurales > Lauraceae > Litsea > Litsea cubeba. The sequence goes on from CM022946.1 coordinate 150,172,388, forward strand.
TTATTTTGAGTGTTACATTGAGGATATTATGTAATTTTGTATTGAAGGGTCTTTTGTAAATGGATCCTACTTGCACATGTGACGATGACGTATGCCACGGAGTCTCTCTCTCTCTTAACTTCTCTCCACCCAACCACTTTTTCATCGTCTCATGTTTCCACATCATTATCCTCACCAAGCCATTACTAACATCCATTTCCCCATACACCAATATACATTTTCCCACATACCTCATTACTCCATCTACTTCTCCATACACCAAGTCATACTTCCCATGTCCTTCATTACTCCCATCCACTTTTCCTCGCACCAAACCACCTTAATTTCCCATATGCTTCATTAATTCTTTCACTTCTCCATAAACCAATCTTAGACTTCCCATACATTCCATTATTCCATTCAACCATTTCTCACTTTCCCATGATCCTCCACTAATTATCTTCCTCGGTGGCGGCTGCAGGAATTCAAGATAGTGGGGTCAACAAAAGACTTATTTTTCACAAATCGAATAAATTTATTTTTTCCTTTATCAACATCTGTCGTCTACTTTCTATAATTCGACAAATATAATATAAAGTTCTCAAATAATCTATTTACGACAATCCGACAAAGATAACATTGAATTCTCAAATAAAAATAAACAGAAATGTCTAAACACGGAAGGTATTGTAGGGTTAAGTTAGGCTAAATGAAGAGTTATTGATAGAATGTCTAAAAAAGGAGATTTTCTTTAAAAAATAAAAGTTGGACCCATTATTATTATTAGTTTTGTTTAGGTAGACAGATGGCCCATTAACTTAGGCATTGAGTGGGGTCAAAAACTTCCCATAAGTTCAATTCAAGAAAGAAATTCTTTTTTTTAATATTTTCCTAGATCTCAGTGGGGTCAATTGACCCCACTGGGATTAATGTGGCGCCGCCCATGATCTTCCTTTCCCATGCAACCACCTCATTATGCTTGCAATTTTCCAAATCACCTATATATATATGCATGTGGGTGACCTCTTCTTAAAATGTCCATGAAACCCATTGAACTAAGTAGAGATAAGTGAAGTCACATCATCAACAAGTCCATATCTTGTGCTAGTGGTGGCCTCAAGCTAACTTGTAATGTTTATGTTTTAATGAAGTTGTTCACTTCCCCCTTTATCCTTTGATTGTTCATCTTTGTGTGAGTCTTGGGCTACTGTGGATTTTCACACTAACTGAGAAGCGAAATTCCAAATATTTGGATTTCGTCTTTCTCCACACCATCTACATCACTACCTTTATCTACTATCCCACATCTTTAATGATCTCAGAGGTGGAGCTCATTTCACCCTGAATTCCTTTGTACTCTATGTAAACAAACATGCCTAGTGGTTGAAGTCGAGAAAAATACATTTTACCTTGGCTTTTTTCCATCCTTGAATCCTTCAAGCATGTACTCAAACCAGTCTAAAATCCAACTGAGAAAGAAACATGTATCATGTCACATCCCCAAACTAAGAATTGGGGAAAAACGTAAAAAATTAAATCAAATTTAAATTCCTGTGTTTAATACAACACAAGCTTCCAAAAGTGGACCCCACATAACATCACAAACCGTGGTGAGTCCAAATAAAACTTCATTAAATGTAATGAAAGCTTTATTCAATTGGTATTCAATGACCATAAATAAGATCCAACACGAAAATCAAATAAACATTAATAGTTAAAGTTGCAGAATGAATAAAACAATTACTAAGGAAAGGTTTATCATTAAAGAAAGTCCATCTAAGGAATTGCTAAGATGACGTTCACTCTCATGCAGGCTCAGACGGCTCCAAAACCATATCCGGCATCCCACTTGAGCTCGTCAGTTGGCTCAAACGTTTGAAACGTTTGACCCTCCTCCGTTTCCTCGGTAAAGTAGGGCTCGATACCTATGTACCAAATATTAAAAATGTAAATAGCAAGTCCATAATCATAGTTCGAAATGAAATGTGATAACGAAAGAATATAGACAAGTGCGATCATATAGAAGTAAAGACAAAGATATAATACGAATGAACGTATGACATAAATCCAAATAAAATAAATGGAGCAATTAGATTCACACGGAGAAAAGTGTCCCCGTTGCGGGTGGTCAACCCTACATAATCGGGAAAGCTCGTCCATAACGTCGGTGGTCATAAACCGATAAATTAAATATATATCAAGATAACCTGTTCACATTCAAAGCGGATTATAAGTGATCCGGTCACATCGGTGATCAATCGTCCATATATTGATCTACAGTCGTCCATAAATGACCCACATAAAGGAAAACATATATACATAATAGACTCGAATAATAATGCTCCGACACAAGAATCCTAAGTCAAAATGAAGTGCTGGCCAATCCATAATCCATATCATAGTCAAATCACATACATAATTTGTCAAGCAACTTCAAAGCCCATAACACATAACAGGGTATGCATATAAAGGAATACATATCCTAGACCAACATATATATGCATGCGAAGGTCAAAGAATAATCACAAGCCAATCCTGAGGTCAGACATATGGTATCGTACCCAACAACCACGAGAATCTCTAAATAGATAAAATGTCAACACATCCCTTCTTAATCAATGGTGCATAGACCCAATTAAGGGTTTTCCAATAGAGATGGGTTGAGCTCGAATCCATTAGGATTTCTCCGAGGTCATATGAAGTACTAAACCCTACGTTAGTAATATAACGTGTGCCCAGGTATTTAGTCAGGTCCAATGATTAAATTAATAGAGTTAAAAAATATAAACTTAACACATTAAAAACCAAAGATATCATTTAATATATAATTTGCAAATGATAAATAAAAGTCGTAGTTATAATTTTAGAAAAACCCGAGGATTCTATCTATAACATTTTCCAAATTCAACTCTTTATAAAACGGGCCCAAGGATCTAATTTGAATTTATAGACTATCCAGGGCTCTTTTTATAATTCTTAAAAACTAATGGTTCAAAGTAAATATTCCAAAAGTAGCATGTTGATTCAAAAACATGCCCAGTCAAATGCTCCATCCAAAACGTGTCCATTCATCATTCTATTCCCTTCTCTATTTCCATTCATGTTACCAAGTCATCACTTCATACACCCCCTCGTTCCTAATACCTACTCTAGTCTCCAACCATCTGCCACGTGGAGGATGCTTCTGTCTCCCAAGTCAAGTTGTCTCCATTCCACAGAGATGACAGAACCCACTTCAACATAGTGGATTCACGCCTGATGCTGCAAGAGTCTGGCATAGTGAGCCCCACAAATCAAGAGCCCATGATCAACCTCATAAGTGTATGTCGCCCACCCCTGTACGGCAGGATGTGCGGACCAAATCTTTGATCAGATCGTACTGTGGGTCCCACCCTAGCCTGATGCTCAAACTGTTTTGTTTCCTTCTCAATCAACTCACGCCACCCAGATTGTAAACACAAGATGGCAGCCAAACGGGGGTTCACTCCATACGGGACCCGCATCAATGGGGTCGCCCATGGGTCTACTACCAGATCTACGGTCCTGATCAAACATCAATGGGGTCCACCTGGGCCCCATAATCCAACCTGTGGGTTCCGGACACTACAACAAAAAACATGTTTGGTGACATGAAAAAATGTCACCAAAGGCCCAATTTTTGTCACCTATTATCATTAGTGACACGGGATGGGGGTGTCATTGTATCCATGACACTAAAAGTCAAGGGTGACAAAAAATGTGCACTTGTCACGGAATGATGTCAACAGTGACAAAAATATGATGTCATTGAAAAAAAATTTTTCATGACATAGTAGGGTGTCACTAAAAGCAATAGTGACAACAGTACGAGTGTCATCGAAAAGAGATCTTTTGTGACAAGAATTGTCACTAAAAATATTTATCCTGACAACTAAATGCGTGTCACTAATAATATTACCAGGTTGACACACAATGGTGACATACTCTTTTTGTCAAAAAAAAAACACAATCAAAATATTTGTGCCACCCAAATTATCATTTCGCACCTGCTTACAAAGTTTCAAATATTTATATCTAGATACACCCATTAGCAAAACTTATACGACAAAAGATGCAAAATATCATTCAAATCAAATATCCAACAAGTCAACATTATAATATCCAAGTTCACGACCCTTCAAAATATTCATCCTTCAACAATAAACACTTCAAAGTTAATACTTTTAGCATAACTTCAAAACATCCATACACGGTGTGTCGTGTCAAAATAATTCAAAACAAGTGTTTCAGTTAACTACAAAAAGTCTTCAACTCCATCTTGGTCATCTTGGTTAACTGCCAAAAAGTAACTCCATCTCGATAGTTACCTACCTATATAAAATCGTAACAAAAAAAATGTAATTATTTAACATATTATGACGCACACAACTCAAAATAAATGTATGATAAAATAAAATGATACTATTCAACAAGTTACTCCATCTCGATAGTTTTAGAAGGTTTTGTGCAACAAGTAAAAGGGGGATCATAATGATCTAATGGTTCGCTTTGACGATGATGAGAGGTGGTGCCACATGCAAATCTCGCTCACTTGAATCTGAACTTACAAGATATTTTACATTACCATGACAGTTGAAGTTAAAAATGGATTTAATAGCTAGAGAGAGATGAGTTATTATGTTATGATACATTTTCCCAAAGTAGATACAATTTGGGGCCTTTGGCCACACCTTGATATAGATTTATTAATTGAAAATTACATGGTCTTTCATTTTTAATCACAAATGGGATCTAACTAATCGAGGTGAATGTATCTCATAATTGATGGTTTCTTCATTTATCTTCATCAGAATAAAAAATGCATTTATCTTCATGTGCTATGTGTGATCTATAGCTGCTAGTCATGCAAACGAGAGCAGAAATTATGTATTCATATATTTTTATTTTATTGAGAAAGTACCTCATTTTGCAATGTAAGAGGTCCATTTAAATGATAGGTCCTAAAGATTTGGTGGTTAGTTGTTGTACTTGCTACCCAAGTGTTAGATATATTATATGTTATAGGATGACATTAGTTGATCTGTGACAATACTAAAATGAACAATTCCTGAAAGAGGGAGGGGGAAAACAAAAAGCTTGACTTGGGCTAGACCTATTTGGACTGCATCCGATCCCAATAATGGTTGAAGGGCACAGATCTGGGTTGGGTCCAACATGGACCCTAGAAGCTAGATTCAATAAGAAATATAGGAGGTCTGAGCCTGCCCAGTGGATGCCCCAATCTAATTAAGCCCCAAACACAAAAAAGGCAGAGCCCATTGAAGGTCTACTTTCAGTGAAAAAAAAAAAAACCTCTTCTTTTAATATTGAAATGAACTTAAAAAAAAAAGTATATACATGCATTAAGATCTATGTATAACTATAGTTTAAATGTGCAACAAGCAAAATGATATGTTAAGATAACTTGGCATCAATTCTAGTAACTTCCTGGCTTCACACTCCTAATTAAGTACAGTATGTATGCCTATTTTTGTGATGTTCATCTAGATAAAATTAAGTTTTCTTTTAGAAGATGAGTTACTTGCTGCCTCTAGAAAATCTAATATGTACAAATGAAAACAAATGAAAACTTTACTACAAACCATGTGCCCAAACTACAAACACTTGGCTGTTCAATGATTGCATCTGAATTTTCATATATTAAATATACCTTTCAATAAAAGATTTATGGATGAGGAGCCTACCCCAGTTTGGACATAAAAGTGAAAGCCAACAAAAAGGAGTCTGAGAGAATTCAAACCCTCCACCCATCTGTTCAAGACGTAAATTCATCAATCTTCTTCACAACCATTAATAACAACAACAACAACAACAACAACAAATAAATAAATAATGATAATGATAATGATGATAGTATTAGTAGCAATAGTGATTGTAGTTCCTGTTATAAGTAATGATGATGACGGCGACGACAACAATGATGATGCAATCATACTTGATTAGCACACTTACTTTGAAAAATTTTAGAATCATGGATTTTAGAATCACACCATGCTCTATAGACTGAAACAGACGAGCGACAAAATGAATTGACATGGTGTTGATCTGGTTATGTCTTTAGTTGTCTACACATATAGTTTCAGCATATGTCACTATTTTTTAGCGTACAACATAGCAGATTCAACACTTAATTGACATGGAAAGTTACTTACCGAGAATTAGAGCCTTCCCCAACAAGACCTCCTTGCATATAAGGGGACATAACAGCGTCGAAGCACGCAAACTTTTCATCATATGCACGTATTGTCTCCCATTGCGTTTGGTACAAGTCCTTCAAGGTCTCAAACTGATTCTTTTGTTCTTGGCACATATCCTTAAGTGTCTTAACCTGATTCTTCAAGACTCGTACCTCGTCATGTGATTTAGCACTAGACCGCTTAGATGATGATCGCTTCAAACCAACACCATATTCCTTCACATAAAACTTCTTACCAAGAACTTCCATTGGCATCTCCTCTTATGGCATGGTGACTGGTAGCCCAAGTGCCTCATCATCTTTGTGACGTGACTCATCCTCGCGGTGGCATACCTCAAGTTGAACCTAATATCAAATAAAATATAGAATCAATAAATTGAATGAAATACAAAAATAACGTTGGTGATGCGACTTCTATATATGGTTAATGCTCACATGTACTTGCTCACATATCGGAGTTACCCACTTCTTCTTCTTTGTACTATAATGGGTTAACTTGTAGAAATCTGCAATGTCAGGACGTTGACCCTGCTCTTTTTCCTGAGTTGACATAGCAGCTGCAAATGATTGTGATCCCATAGTATGATTGAAAGGTAAATTTGCTCGAGCTTTCTTCCTTTTTTTTTACCAATTCCTACAAAATGATGTAAATGTACTTGTAAAGACATCAATCAAATGAATTCCTTACTCCAAATTGAATTTTACCTCTTTATCTTTATTAGTCCAGATGTTACCAATCATCCATGCCCAGTCTTCACCACTAACTCCTCTATATGGCTTGATATACGGGTCCTTACCAGCTTTCCAGGGGCGGCCCTGAGTTTTCTGGGGCCCTAGGCGAGTTCTTAAAGTGTGGCCCTACCTAGGTTAGGCGAGTTCTTAAAGTGTGGCCCTACCTGTATACCTACTAATAAATGATAAAAAAATAAAAGATAATTTTTTTTATTTAATCGAAAATTAAGTCTAAACTCCTTACCTACTCTTACCGAATCAGAATTGTGCTTCACATTAACCAATTAACACCAAAATTTAATTACAAAAACTAAGCATTACTGAAAAACTACTAGTCTTCTTGTATTTCTAGCTGCGAAATCACTAATTAAGTCTTCATAATCAAGCTTTTCTACGAAAGACTTTTCAATAGATAACATAGCCAATCCATTTAATCTTTCTTGGGATATGGTTGATCGAAGGTAAGATTTGATCAACTCTAGCTTTGAAAAGCTTCTTTCTGCAGATGCAACGGTAACTGGTATAGTCAGCAGAATTCTGTATACAACCCATGCATTTGGAAAACAATTATCCCGTGACTTCAAATGATTTAGCACATCGATTGCTTTCTTTGTGTTATCTGGTAAAAGATCTCTCATGATTCTTAACTCCAAAAATAAATATGTCCCATCAATACTAGAAATACCGTCATGTTTCAAAAATTCTTCAAGATTGTTACAATAAGCCTTTAAAGTATCTAGATTTGCAGACATTAACTTCTCCAAATCAAACAAGAACCCAAAAATTTTCTCATACACTTCGAACTGCTCAAACCTACTCTTGAACGAAGAAAGAGTTTGGTCTACTATAAATAAGAAGTAGTTAACTCAAAAAGATTCTTCAGCTGATTGTGTCACCTCTTCACTAACATTCTCATCGAACTATTTTTTTCTACGAAAGATCCGCCTTTCACGAAAAACAGGTTGAATTTCCATCATAGTTGCAATGTCTTTAGCTTCTGCCATGGCTTCTTCGAATCCAGATTCTCTATACTTTTCAAAAATAGAAATAAGTATTTTCAATTTATGTATGGCCATATCAATTTGCATGTCTTCAGTTTGAAAGTTTTTGCTAACATAGTTAACAACAAAAAGTAAATAATGCCAGATTACCATGGCAAGCAAAAACTCAAAACTTTCAATTTCATGTATCGCTAGTGACTCGGCTTCACTCTTTGTTTTAAGATCGTCACTATTTTCGGCCAAGTAAACCAAAGCATCTCTTATTTTCGGAGCTTGATGTCTAACTACACGAACACTGTCCACACGGCTCTCCCAACGTGTTGCTGACAATGACTTTAGCGAGAGACCTGACTTGGGCTTCACATCTTTGACATGATCTTTAAACACTTTCCACCTCTTTGTAGAAGACGAAAATAATGAATAGATCCATTGTACCGCTCCAAAAAATGATGTAGCTCTTGAACAAGAGTTAGCCATATCGCAATGAGCAAGATTCAAACCATGACAACCACATGGGGTGTACAAGGCTGTAACTCCTTTGTGTTTTCCTTTCATATTAGATCCATTGTCATACCCCTGTCCTCTTAAATCACCAATATCAAGCTCAAGAGTGTTCAAAACATTTTTGAGTGCGTCAAATAGGCCCTGTCCTGATGTGTCATCCACAATAAAAAATTCTAAAAAGAACTCTTCAATCTTTGGTGCAATTGATGTAACATCCACAAATCGAATCACAAGCGACATTTGCTCTTCATGACTAATATCTGGTGTACAGTCAAGTATTACTGAAAAATACTTGGCTTCTTTGATTTTCTGGACAATAGCCTTTTTCACCTCACTTGCTAACAACTCTATCAAATCATTTTGAATCTTGTGACCAAGATAATGATAATAAATTTCCTTACTTTGAATGCGCTGAAGGTGCTCTTTCGGTATTGGATCAAATTCAGCAATCATTTCGATTATACTTAAAAAAATCCCATTATTCTCCTAATAAATCTTCTCATTTTTTCCACGAAAAGCCAAATTTTGTTTAGCAAGTGCTTTCACTACAGCAAGTATTCTTAGTAACACTTGTTGCCAATGTTCCCTCTCTCTGCTGATTTCTTCTTGCACTTTTCTATCAATTGTTTTATTCTTGTCAAATCTCTTCTTTGGTTCATACCAACTATTCCAATGAAGAAGGTGCTCTGGAGATGATTGATGCTCTGAAAGCCTTCTACTTAGGTTATGCCAGTCACAATATCCTTCACTGTCCAATTGAAAAGTGTTCTCATGTTGCTTGAACAACTTACAACAAAAACAAAAGACCTTATCCAAAGAAACAAAATATATGAGCCATGTTCTATCATTTTCAAATCCATTTGGCATTATGCGAGTATAATGCTTCGAAGAGAAATGTCTGCCAAGGTGATCTCTGGGAAACTCGACATTAGTAATTCTTATAGGACTCTTTTCGACAAGTAAATCTCTATAATTTTGACCAATCTTGTCCCAATTTGCTGGATCAAAGTAGTCTGCAGCCAAAACATTATCATTCACCAAATGCTCAATGTTTTCATTCACCAAAGCCTCAACATCTTCATTCACCAAAGGTTCAACGCTTTCATTTACCAAAGCCTCAACATCTTCATTCGCCAAAGTTTCAACACTTTCATTCAATTCATGTTCTTCATTATCATCGTCATTCTTTTCTTCAACGTCAACCAAAGTTTCATTTGAACTTTCTATTTGTCCCTTTTTACCGAAAAACTTCAGTATATCTCCTCTTTGAGATTGAGATACATCGTCTAATCGTTGTTTCTTTTTCCTTTTCTCAGAGCCAGAAGGATATTTTCTAGTCGGGGGCATGATGTAAGTGAAAATTCAGCAACAATGATATGATTAGACCTAATAAGAAAGATGTAAATAATGGGTTTAGCTATTTAATTAATCACTCATAATTTAAGCAATTGAGCAAGGATACCAAAGAAACTTGTAAGAGAATCAGACTAAAGTGATTTAAAGCAATTAAGCAATTCAGTCAACCATAATTTAAGCAGTTTAAGTAATTTAAACAATTTAATTGCAAAAATCAATTGTCGAGATCTGTTTAAAATACTATACCTATGAGGTTGTCTAGTCTCTTGATCCAACAAGGCACCACTGCAATTACATTCACTACACAAAAAAAAAAATGTAAAAAAGTTAGATAAAAGTATTTAATAAAAGACAAAAAGATAATAAAAAATTTTAAAAAAAAGTTGGAGACAACTTTTGTAAGATATCAACATCATTGAAAAAAGTAACAAGAAGTTGTTGTTGCCTGTTGGTCCACTTGAAGAGGAGTAAAGATCCATTAGACAAAAGTTAGAAACAAAAGATAATAAAAAATTAAAAAAAAAGTTAGAGAAAACTTTTTGCAAGATGTCAACATCGGAACATCTTTGAAAAAAGAAAGAAGCTGTTGATGTTGTACTTGAAAGTTGAATCTATTAGGCCCTTTTTTTTGCAAATCTTATCTCTATAAAATAGATCTGTACGATATAGATCTGTTTCAAAAAGAACGGTTTGAAATGGGCATTTTAAAAATTAACCGTTTGGTAAGATCAAAATGGTTGAAATAGATGTTTCAAGAATCCAATGGTTCTTATTCTTTTACTAATTTTTCTAGACCAACAGAGAATCTGGAGTTGAGTTTTGACCATGTTCCCATTCTTAATATTCAAAACAGAATCAACGGTTTGCATCATGATGTGGGGCCCGCAAATGTTCAAAAATATACATCTATTGTTCCGCAGTTTTTGAAAAATATCTGAAGATTGGAGATATATCAATGGACCAAATTTGGGTACATATCAGCTATTAGACTTGGAAACCTTTCCAATGGTTTGGATGATAATTTAGTGGCCCACTGTTTGAGAAAAGAAGGAAAAAACAGACAGGTCAATATGCATGTGTGAGTTGCTGTTTTGAACTCGGGGCATATCCAACGGTTCTCTTTTTTTTTTTTTTTCATTTTCTTTAGGTCTACATTGAATCAATAGTTGAAATTTGGAGCCATACCCGTATTTAATAATGGCGTAATGCAAGAAGGATCAATGGTTTTGATCATATTCTAGGGCCCCACAGTTGTCCATAAATGTACATCTATAGATTTGTGTTTTTTTTTGACAAGTATCTCTAGATTGGAGACAGATCATGGAACATCTGTCATTATGTTGACTGTTGGAGTGTTGGACTTGGAGATAAGGCTAAGGCATTAAGGCATAGACACCACGTGTGGGAGTCTGGGTGAGTGGGTGGCCCATTACAAGCATTGAGATGCGTGCAGAAAGAAAGCAAAAAAGAAAGAAGAGGTTTTTTTACCTCATTCACTGATCCAGTCTAAAAGGTAGAAAGGAAAACAGAGAGGAGATGGGGGTGGAACCAGGGGCGTTTGGCGATGGGGCTGCCCGCTGCAGCGCCTTGGTGCAGTGGTCCGGTGGAGGGAGCCGAAGGCGTTGCTGGCTAGCGGTTGGAGACTTGGATCTTAGATCAGGATGATGATTGATGAAGAGCGATTGGTGCCAGGGCCAAAGACCTTCTCCTTCTTCTAATCTTCTGTTGTCTTCTATTTCTTCACTATATTTGACTGTTTCTCTTTCTTTTTTTTATCTTCTGCTGGGTGGGATTTGGATGAGGTTGGAGGGACGAAGGGGTTTTGACAAAAGTTGGACAGGAGGCTGGGGTTTCCATTTGGGTGTGGTGGTGATTTTAGAAGGGAAGAAAATCTATTCAGACCGGATTTTCTAGCCTGACTGCCCGATCCCAGCATCATTCAGACCGAAAAATCCAGTTTGAATAGCACAGCTCTTTCAGTCTTTTGGAGGGCCAGGGATTTGGACGAGGCAAAGGTAGGTGGGGTTCGGTTCGATTGGGCCAGAGATTTCAACGATCGTGATTTTTTTTTTTTTTTGACTTGGGGGCCCCCATTTTGGGCCAAATTTTGGGGCCCCAACCAGCTGCCTGTGTGGGCTGTCCCCAGGGCCACCCCTGCAGCTTTCATTAATGTTTCATATTATGACACCAGGTTCTATACAATTAGTTACACTTGCGGTCACTTCCACGCCTCACATGCTATTTCTCATCATAATCCCTTATGTCAAATTTATCCTGCACTCATTCATATAATATAGAATTCTAGTATAAGCAAAAATGAGCTAAAATTGCATCTTAATTGCATCTTAATCTTAAAAACGAAAAATAGTGAACCTCAAATAAAATAAAAAGAGAGAAAACTTTACTCGTGTAGCCTGTATAATGGGCGCTTTAATAGCAGAGGGAATATCATCCCACTTTTCCATATCCTTCAATGGTGCCACGATCCTAATTTGTTCATCAAGCCAATTGGCCAACCTAGTGGCATTTATCCCAACGGGTGCTCCTACCTCCAAAGGAGCCTCTACAACAAGTTTGGTGCCACTACTAGCAGCAATTAAGTGTTCGGTGTTAATTCCACGGGTAGCACCCCGGACATGCTTTGAGGTAGAAGCTGAAAAGTTTAAAAAAAGTAGAGTGTATGAATAATACAATTAAAATATAATAGAATTTCACATAGTGCTGGTATTGTATTTTTTTCTCTTTTTTTTTCGAGTTTGACAATGATTTTGATTTGGATCTGATAAATACACAGAAGACTGTTGTACAGATAACTCATTATTAGTTTTAACGTATATGAAACTGACATTGATGGAAAATGTACCTCTCACCATATCCTGCGGTAAAGAAGTTGGTGTAGTAGATAGAGTACGTTGATCAACCAATGAATCTTGGGTGGGAGTAGGAGCCACTATAGACTCTGTTGTTAAATAACCTGGTATACCTACCATCGATGTTGGGGTAGGCATTGAACCTTGGGTAGAGGAAGGAGGCACAGTAGACTGCATAGGAGGCATCTCAGTATGGGGAGTGGATGTATGTTGTGCAACGGTGTTCTTCCTAATTCTTTCATTCCTGATAGCATCAATCTGTCACCATGTGACACGAAATTAATGTCTAATAAGCCAGTTCTATATAATTGAATGCACAATACAATTATATATTACCAGTTCTTCCTCATCGCTATAAGAACTTAAATGGTCATCAGAACCCAAATTGTTCTCATCATCAAGTGGTTGATACTCCTCGTCATCATCATCCATGGCCCTCATATTTTTCGCCTCTTTAGTAGTTTTAGTCTTTCCCTTCTTCAGATCAACCAATGAATTCGCCATCCTTTGAAACCCACTTTCAACCAATCTAAGGTTATTCAATTCGATTTTTTCCCGCCTTTGCTTTTCATAATCAGACACTGGCCGGCCCATGATCCCGGGTTTGATAAACCTGACCTTGTTTTTTGCCATCTCTCTCCTGTAACAAAAGACATTTAGATTTTAGTATGATATATGAACAAGTAAGATTTAATATGAAATGATAGATGCCCCATTATATAAAATGTAACGAAAGATCTAAAACATCAAGAAATATTCAAACATACAGGACAAAGGTACATAAGCCACATCCATAGATGATAAGTATCAAAATACAGTTCACTAGGTAATATCCAAATAAAGGTTAAAGGACAATAATACAGAAAACTAAATCAAGGTTCTATGTCCGGATCAATATTCGAATCAGATTAACTAGTAAACTCATTATCACTAGGCTCTCCTACTAATTCATCTTCATCTTCGTCTTCAACTTCTTCAAGAAAACTGCTGCTAAGTTGTCGGTTCTTTGTCTCTAGAACCACATTACTTGGAAAAATCTCAGGATCAACATCATCTCTAGTGAGCCGAACCCCAACTGAATCATCAATATCAATATTAGGGACAGCATTAATGGTTTCATCCTGTTGGAATACATCAGTTGGCGCATCTTCTAAATCATCTTCCTTCACAGGTATATCCCATAACCCTCGATGTTGGAGCCGTTCTACAACTTTCCAATGGTCACCAAATTTGGTATCATTGACATAGAAGACTTGCTCCACTTGAATTGGCAGGACAAATGGATCATTCTTACACCAATGTCTTCTTACATCAATGCTTGTGAAATGTGCATCGGCTTTAATGAATCTACTTTTACTGGTATTGAACCATTCGCATTGGAAAAGAACTACAAGGCGTCCAAATATATAACTCAGCTCCCATACTCTGCATAAGTTCCCATAAAAGGTAACTGTTTTTCTTTTAATGGTTGTTCCCTTCCACGACGACACCACTATTTTGGCTTTTATGATGACTATCCCGGTCTTTAGTGTGAAATCGAACACCGTTGGATATGCAACCTGAATTTAGTTTGATAGTCACAAGTGGACCATTGGCTACAGACCATAAGTCATCAGTTGCTTCTTGTGAGCCTTCGTCTCTGTAAGATCCCGACCCCAGTCCTTTTGTTTAGCATTGTTTTAATCGTGGTTTAGCTTGTTAAGTGAGATTTGATTTAGTTTGATCTTGTTTTTGAGTTTGACTAGATTTTTTCCTTAGTCTTTGAGATTTTTGTAGACCGTTGACTTTGGTTTGACCCGGTCCATATGATTTGTATTTTTATGAGAAATTACTTTTGATTTCTAAAAATTCTGGATTTGACGTATTTTGACTCATTTGATGAAGCTTAACAACTTTCATGCTTTGGCCATTTTGATTTGATACTCAAAAATCACGTTTTTCGAGGAAAATGGGCAAAAATGACATTTTCACTAAATCTGTCCATGAATTTTCGAAAATTCCAGAAATTGGGGAAAATATACTTTTTGGAAAGTAGATATTTCGCTGATCATTTTTGTCTTCTTCGTCGTTTTCATTCGGGGCCCGCATATACCATTTTTAGCTTGATGAAGACCGGGGCCCACAAGACTTATCTTATAAGAAGGGGAACCCTTCTTCTTCTTCCTTCATTTGTTTCCAGCAACTCTTGAGCCTAGGGTTTGTCCCTTTTTCCAGCACTTTCTCTCTCTTCTTGCAATCACATTTTTGAGTGAAAAGTAGAGATTTGATCTCACCTTCTTCTTCCCCAACTCTCAAGCATTCCAAAGACCCCATTTTCAAGAACATTGGGCTAGGACAACCCTCCTCTTCAAGCCCTTCTTCTTGTTTGGAACACCCAAAGGTTAGCAATGGTTTTCTTTTCTTGAGATTCTTGTTTTCCTCTCCATTTGGAGTGTGTTAATCCCACATGCAATGGGTTGTCATGGAGATTTGCAATGATTGGTTTTCTAGGGTTTCTTTTGAGCTATTTTGGGGGTTTTGTAATTTTGGAGCTTGAGGCCATAAGAGGACCTTCATGGAGTGTTTTTGCATCTTCTCTTGACCAAGGCAAGTGAAATTTTCAATTAATATGATGTTTTTATGTTTCTTGTTTGGTTTCATGGTTTTTCCTCATTATGTTCTAATCCTTTATGATTTATGGATTTACTTTGAATGAATGAGGCAATGTTAGGTTGATTTCCACTTGTGTTGCTATTGTACAATGAGTTGGAAGTTTGGTTTTCACTTTGTTTACTTTGAAAAATTAGTTTTCCTTGTGTTAAGTAGTGTGTTCAAAGAAAGGGAGAAAAACTTTGATCTTTAAATGTATTGTGTTGGGCTAATTAGAATGGTTTGTGAATGGTGATTGATGAGTTTGGAAGGTCAAGGAAGGGCCCAAAGGATCTAGGAAATTTGTATGAAAGATTGGAAATGGAAAATGATCAGAAAAACAAAAAAAAAATGCAAGAAGAAGACTGCCGAGCTGGACTGGGCAGGCCCAGTCCGCTCGAGCGACCCACTGGGTCGCTCGAGCGGACCAGGCTCTGCCTGGCCCTCGCTCGAGCGACCCATTGGGCCGCTCGAGCGACCCAGACACTGTCTGGGCTCCGCTCGAGCGGACCTGGTTCGCTCGAGCGAGGCCCAGCTCAGTCAGGGGCTGGTTTGGGCCCGAGTTTGGACTGTTTTGTGGGCCGGATTGTTGGGGCTTCCTTGGACCTGTTTCAAGTCAGTTTTTGAGCCTTTACAAATCTGATATTGGGTCGTCTTTGGGCCTGATATTGGACTGATTTAAAACTGGTTTCGTGGGCTTGGTTAAGGTTCAGTTCTGGGTTGTTTTAAAAATCAGTTTTTGTGGGCCATTCAAGTTTGGTGTTGGGCTGTTTTTAAGACTGTTTTGTGGGCCTGTTCAAGGCCAGTTTTGGGCTGTTTTAAAAACTGTTTATTGGGCCATTCAAAGTTTAGTTTTGGGCTGTTTCAAAACTTGTTTTGTGGGCCTGGTTCAGGTTAGTTTTGGGGTTGTGTTTTATAGTTTGTTTGTGGGCCATCTTAGGTTCAGTTTTGGGCTGTTTTAAGGTTTGTATTGTGGGCCATCTTAAGATTAGTTTTGGGCTGTTTTGAAAACTTGTTTTGTGGGCCATTTAAGAGTAGTTTTTGGACTGTTATTAAGGACTGTTTTGGGCTCGGTTTAAGGCCAACTATGGGCCTGTTTTAATGAGATTTGAGATTGTTTGTGATGCTTGGAAATTTGTGAAATGGGAATGATGTGAGAATGAGTGTATGTGAAATTATCCGGGAACCTTTCGTGTCTCAATGCGCACTTTATCATTTAAACATTATGGATTTTCATTGGCATCAAACACATTCTTTCTTAATCAATGTTTAAAGGTTAAACGTGCATTGTGATGGTTCCTTGGTAAATCATTAAGTCATTCTCCACTATCCATTCCATTTCAAGTCAGAAAAATGTATTTGTATTTGTATTTGTAATTGTATTTGTTTTCTTTGGTGAACTAATTTAAATAGCATCGATGATTTGTTATAAAATCATGTGGTTTTCCACGTTCGAAAGGATTGACCGTATGATTTTATACAAATCACCTTGATGCGTATTTGAACGGTCTACCAGAGACATTCGTATGTTTTCTCCGATTCGATTTGAAAAGAGATTGGAGTATGTTCGTCACATTCGGATTTTTTCGATAAGACTATTGTTTTGACAACACTAGTATTTGAAAATAAAAACCTCGAGGCAAGACGGGGCCAGAGCTATGTGGTGCGAGCCCATGAGCCAAAGAGGCTATGACTTCGAAAACAAAACCCCGAGGCAAGACGGGGCCAGAGCTATGTGGTGTGAGCCCCTGAGCCAAAGGGATTAGTATTATGTTAGATTTGTATCGGTTTGAGTTTGAAAACTAAAGGCACCACTAGGCTTAGGTCACCATGTCGGGCTGATCACCCGGCTTGGGATCTTTAATCTGTCCGCCAGCTGCAGCTTGGATTCTGTCTGTACCGACCATGGCAACGGTTTTATCTGCCGGTCCCATTTGTATGGCTACGGTTCTGATTTCTGATCTGCCTGTCCCATTTGTATGGCTACGGTTCTGATCCCATTTTTAGTACCACGTTCAGTGGCTACGCTCTGTCTGCTCTTATTACTTCGGTAATAGGAGGATTTAGCTATTTGTGGTCGCCAAGTTTTATTTGCTTATTACCTTATTTTATGATTCCTGTGGGTTATGCTTTTTATGCTTGATTTGGTTAATGTATACGATATCGATCATTTATCATATTGTCACTATTATTCAGGATTTGAAAGGTATTTCCAACCATTAAATGCTTTATGCGGGTTACTATCTTTCGAAACATTCGTACTTCTGAGATTGTTCTTTTATTGCTTTGATACTTATGTTCAGTCTTTCGATCGTTTTCTCGCGATTTATTGTTATTATTGTTTAGACTTTATATTTGGTTTCACGATGATTTCGTCAGGTTTTATGTATGTTCTTTTGTTTCATATTAGTTGTTTATTTGCTTGCCAGACCGTCGTGTCTGACCCTGTTTGTTTGGTGCCAGTCTCTTCTTTTCTGTTTGTAGGTGTTTGATCAGAGGAGGCGGTGGGACCGCCGGTCTGACGTGAGAGGCTGCCCGTTGATATCATCTAGATGTCAAGTTTGGCACCAGAGTTCGTATCGAAATGTTGGGGTAGTAGCTCTGTTTAGTTGGTTATATTTGTATGGCTTGTTAGCCTTTTTATTTGGGTTGTAATTAAGACACTTGTTAATTGAAATTTGAATATGGGAAATAATAGATTTGTTACTACCAGCTCAGTGTGTTGTGATTTATGACTTGTGCCAGTCTTATTATGAGATGGCTTTATGATATTGGTGGCGTGCGACACGGAACCCGATGGCCACGGATTCCGAGTCGTAACACCATGTTTAGCTTCCGCGAAAATATACTCTGATTGTGATGAGATTTGATTATCCTCATTCACGCGGATCTTGGGAAATACAACAAAAAGTTTCAAATTATTCTAAAATTTCGCACTCCGGGATCGGTTCACTGCAGGGCCCGGTTTCGGGGCGTGACAGTCTCGTAGTTGATTCATCTACAAAACAATGCATGGCAAGCATGTTAATATTCTATATGCCCACAACTTAAATTATCAGAAGATAGTTTGTATCTTACGTGTTCTTTGAACCACTTTGGAAATTTCTCTTCTTGTCTCTTCGGGATGTCACATGCACTTTCATTTGCCCCAATAGTCTTTTGTGTTCTCTATTTACAAACATACAATAGTGATGGTTAAAAAGGTCGCATACTAAATATAAGTATAGGTAATATCCAAATTAAGTAATAACGTACTCTAGATATTGTTCCAGCTCAAAACTGTTATTTAAGACAAACCAATGATCCTTGTCTATTTCCTCCTGCATAAAATTACATGCCCTCGTCATTAAGCCAAAAGGACGAACATTTTGGGTGAACACCCCGTTCCACAGACACCACCATCAGCATTTCGTTCTGGGCGATTGAAAGTTGTTTCCATACCACCGAGATACATTGAACAAAAAGTAAGACACTCTTTGACAATGTAAGCCTCAGAAATGGAACCTTCCGGATAGGCTCGATTGGTGACAAATCCCTTTAAGGTACCAAGTAGCATGTTTAATAAATAATATTAAATGATTAAAACTACATCATGTAATATCGACTATTTAAATTTAGGTAAAAAATTACCTTTCAATTGGATACATCCATCGATATTGCACTGGCCCTCCAAGCATGGCCTCATGAGGCAAGTGAATATCAAGATGAACCATGACATCAAAGAATGCCGGAGGAAAAATCTTTTCCATCTTGCATAATATGAGCACTATCCGATCTTGTAGTTTCTCCAAATCCTTAACTCGTAGTGTTTTTTAGCATATCTCTTGGAAAAAATTCCCTAACTCTGATAATGTGATACATATGTCTTTCGGGAGGTAGCCACGCATCCCAATGGGAAGAAGTCGTTGCAAAAGTACATCACAGTCGTGACTTTTCAAGCCTATTAACTTATCTCCCTTTGTACTCATGCATCTTGATATGTTTGCAGCATAACCATCAGGATACTTGATTGACTTTAAGAACTCATAAAATCCATGTCTCTCCTCCAACGATAAAGTGTGACCCTTTCCTTGGTTCTTGATGATCTTGTTATGGAAGTTCTCAAATTTATATGCTCTCTTGACTGCTTCTTCAAAGGTGACGGGTGGTACAACCCCGGTAGCATCCCTCTCAATGATTGGGTGAAGCCCTTCAAGGAACTTAGTTATCTTCTTCTCCTCCGTGTCTACTAACTCCGGTGCATACCTTGACAATCTCTCGAATTTGGTGAGGTATTCGAGGACTGTCATGTTCCCTTGCATAAGTTGCTGAAATTCTGCTGCCTTTTGCCTCTTGACATGTGTAGGTACATTTTCTCCCCAAATTGTCTCTTGAAGTTAGCCCAAGCTTCTGCATCAGCCATTGTCCTGTATTCTGCCTTGATGGTCTTCCACCATATATCTGCTAAGCCCGTGAACATAGAGGCTGCCAGCTGTACTCGTTCTACACCCGTACATGTGAAGATCTCAAATATGTTCTCGGTGTGTTCAAGCCAGTCATCTGCTGCCATTGGATCCTCAGTCCCCAAGAATTCCTTCGGTCCTCTCTTCCTGAACCGTTCATATAACACATTAGGGTCATTCCCTCTATTGTTAACTGGACCAGGTGGTGCAACAGGGATTGGTTCCGGTCTCCTCTCTAGCACACCCAACAACTGTGCCTGCATTTGAGCCATCTCCCTAGCATGATCCTCGTCTTTCTTAAGCATCTGTTCTTGTAATCTGGTCTGTGTCTCATATGCTTGCGCTTGGAGTCTAGCCTGGTTCTCATTTGCCTGACGTTGTTGGTCTAACATAGCCTGCATCATCTGCTGGAATTGGTTCTGCATGTTGTTGTCCTGTGGTTCCTCTGCAATAGGCCCTGTATTCTTACTGTTACTAGCAACGTGATTACTGTTTGCTGTTCTTTTGCGAGGTGGCATAACGCTGCAAAACAAATTGTTAGCACATATAAATCAAGTACAGGGTGGTCACACATTGCTCACACGATTCTATCTAACGAATCCCCGCCACGTACTTAAGATTTCTAGTTTCTTTTAATTGCCTGAAACATTTCCTGCTCTGATACCAGTCCTGTCGCGACCCCGGACCGGGTTAGGGGAAAAAGGCCAAGTCCGGGATCAAGACGGTGATGATGCCGCGCCACGTGCATCTCTTTGGCTAAACCGTACACGGAATTTAAAAGAACATTTATCCGTGCACGTGATTTCCCACATGGTTCCACGGTGAGGATTATCTTTACACATCATCTCACATATAACTATATCAAATACATTCTCAAGATTGCGGAAGCGTGTAGCAAATCATAATAATATTATTCCATCCCATAAACAAGACTGATCCATGATTAACATGACAAGATATCAGAATGAGTAATGATCATAAGCATATTTCCCCAAAAGTAAAGTTAAGTGTATTTACAAAAGATCAGTTGATTAATGCCCCAAAATAATGGTCAACAAAGACCATACAACCAAATGAAACCCAAAATAAAGTTATCACAAGTTTCCCCAAAATGTGTCGTTCTCAAGGCAAGGCCGAATGTCTACATGACATCGTCAGCTTGCCACTCAATCACACGCTGCGGTTCACCGACCGCCTCCTCAGGCTCCTCCTCGATGGCAAGAAGCTCGGGACCCGAGTACCAAAATAAATGGATCAGACACGACGGTCTGGCAGGTGGGTGAAAAGATATTACAATAATAAAATAATGATATTTTGCAAGAGTTAGAAAGCTTGTATATAAATGATAAACTTCGTAAAAGAATAATATATCATTTAAAAGAAGTACATATGCAAATAGAACATGTAAGGAACAAGGATTCGGGACTAACAAGGTGGCAACCACACAAAGCTAAATCCTCTCTCACAAAAGTGATGAGAGCACATCGGGACATTGACCTCAGTCACACGAGGTGAGAAGAATCAACGACGTTGACCTCAATCACACGAGGCGAGGAGAATCAACGATTTTATATAATAAATACATATAATACTCTGCGGGACCACGGTAGCGAACCGGGTATATCGGGGCGAGGCGGGAACCATGCTGCAGCGGGTATAAAAGAAGGGGGATATCCAAACCGGTGGATCAAACTGATAAGGTTATCAGAGCTTAGTGGTGCCGACTCATAGGTAACATGCGAAAATCAAAGCAAATAAATACACATGACGGGGCGGGGTACCCATAGGTATAAGACACATAAAAGTCGGGACGGGTCTAAATAAATTAATAATATGGTAACACAATGCCCTCGGGTCAAGTGTACTCACATATCATGGGTTGAAATCCCAAAATAGGAGTTTGGTTGAAAATCGAATACAAATAGTTTCCCACACATTTACAGGCTAACAATGGGGTTCCTAGAATTGAATCAGTGTGAATAGGGTCCCGTATGTCGATCATGATGTAATTTGATACTCTTTAAGAGTTAGGGACATTCCGGGTCCTTATACATATTGGTAAATCTAGAAAGCCTCATGAAATCTCCATGATGAGGTTCCTCCTTTCTCCGGACTTCATGTAATGCCTTACAAGTCCTTAACTAACATTGGGGCTCCAAACAATGCCTCCCCACTACAACCCATCACAATTTACTCAATTCTTTCATGGGTTTAAATGCATCATTACAGGTTCAATGTCTTCAAATAAGAAGAGAAGGGATAGAGCTGAATTGGACTTGAGCATGGGCTCCAAATGAATCTGGAGAACAGTCCCACAATTCCCTTATTTTGCAGTTCATCTCATTTCAGTCTAATCGATCGGACTCATTGGCCGATCGATTGGTCCTGAAACATTCGCAGTTATTTACAGTCCGATCGATCGGACCTGATGGGCGATCGATCGGTTCTGAAAACACTCTCAGTTATTTATAGTATCAGGTCCGATCGATCGGACAGCGACGAATCTCAACCCATTTGGTTGAATTCCTCTCTTGTCCAACTCCTATCCATTTCCTTTCTTTCCCTTTCTTCCAAACATAACTTCATGAATATTTGGGCTCTTCCTTGACCTCCTCATCTCATCAAATCATCATTCGAAGTCAATAATACCAAACCATCAAGCATGATAAACCATTAAAACTATCAATGAAGATAAATCAAGATTTTGCATAAAACATGATAAACACATGAGAATCATTTCATCCACTTGCCTTGGGTCCAATGCAAATCAAATTGAGCTCTAATCACCTCTTAAGCCCACAATCAAATACCTATACAAAAACCCCCAAATCCAAACCCTAGATTATCAAAATCTAAGTAAAACAAAACGAAATCTTCCAATAAACGAAATGGAGCTTCCCTAGGGCTAAACAAACAAGATTCTAAAAGATTGGAGGGATCACTTACCTAAAAGTGGTTCAAATAAGAAGAGGGAGCTCACAAGAAGCTCTAATGGTGATGCATGTCTTCATAAATGGTACTAATAGAGAGCTCTTGAAGTGAGGAAGAAGATTGCAA
>CM022946.1:150195291-150247537 GCA_012931725.1 Litsea cubeba
CTTTAGTCGATACTTGCATTTTTTGAAAACCAAACCGGCTATAAATGCCATCAAAACAGGCTATAAATGCCACAAACCGGCTATCATGCCACCAAAAACAAACCGGCTATCAATGCCACAAATAAAAAAAAAAAACTTGGATTTCAAAAACGGCTATCAATGCCACCAAAACAAAACAGGCTATCAATGCCACCAAAAACCGGCTATAGTGCCACAAACAAACCGGCTATCAATGCCACCAAATTGGCTATAGATGCCACAAACAAAAAAAACTCGGCTATCAATGCCACAAGAAAAGCTGGCTCTCATGCCAAAATTGGCTCCATGCCACAAACAAAAACCTGGCTTTCATGCCAAAACAATCATTTGAACAAAAGATTTTCAACAAAATGACAACCTTTTGATCAAATCCCATTTAGCAATTACTTTTATCACAAAAAGATTAAAGTGAGCGTAGGGATAACAAAAAAGAAAGTGTTCACAAGCACTACGAAAAAAAAGAGAGTACCAAAAAAATACATGTGGTACCAAAAAAAAGTGTTCACAAGCACTACAAAAAATAAGTACCAAAAAAAATACAAGTGGTACCAAAAAAAAGAAAAGAAAGAAGGATGGTTTCTGTATACAGGAGCTCAATCAAAAATGGTCTCCAGCCAAGAGTTCAGCTCCCCAAGCAGCTTTTAGCCTCAGCCGTCAAAGATTCCAAGGCACGCTTCTTCAGGAACTTGCCATGAGATGCTGGAGTGGGCTGTACCCCTTCTCTCACACCAGGAAGCTTACCTCGAGCAGCTTGCCATTGTTCATCCTCATCAGACTTCCTTTTGAGAACCCGTTCGGCCTCTGCAACCTGGTGAATCAGGGCACTCTCCCTGTCGCGAGCTTCTATTATGGCAGTCCACTTGGCAGCGACTTGTGCCTGCAGATGCTCAAGACGTTTCCTGGCCTCATCGAACCTCCCTTATCCACGTGTTTAAGGGTCATGTGTCGCCCGATGCTGGTTAGATCTTCTTTATTCCTCTTTCGGACTGCCACCTTCCTGCTTTCTTTTTTAGCTCATCAGGTTCAGACTTAGCTTACCAGCAGGGTCCAGGAGGCAACATCTCCTTGAAGAACTGGTCCTCAGCCAAAACTCACGGTCTCAAACCACTTTGTCCCCAGTGCAATGCTCCCTATCAACGACGCTTTTCCTGGCACCTGTGACCTCCAGACCAGCCTCTCAGCATCAACTGAGAACTTTTCTCCTGCACATTGCTGGATCATGCCAAAATCCGACCTTTCAAGTGCCCCGAAAAGAGGTCTCACTCCCAGAGCTCACAACTCGCACCACCACCCCACACTCATTTCGCAAAAAGAAGAGATGGCCCAGCTGCGGATTTGCCAACTCGTCTGGTCGGCTTACTCATTTCATCATCTGTCGAAAGAAAGTAACAACAGAACTTTTCCAGCTGAAGCTGCTCTGCCTCGGGAAGGAATCTTAGCGCGAGGAATCTCCTCAATATTGTCAGAACTAGTCCCAGGAATCTCTACCTCTGGATCAACCTCTGGCATCTCTTGCTCTGGAAGCGACGGATCCTCCTCTGCCACTTCAAAACCTGCAAAGGAAACACAAAAAGGTATGAATATGACCCTGTTTGAAAATCATTATCAGAGTTATAACTACAAAATACCTTCTTCGACGACTGGCGGAACACTTTCCTCCTCCATGAACTCATCGAAAGCATCATCAACATTTGCGTCCATCGATGGTTCAAAGTCATCGGAATCCTGTGGCAAGTCAGCTGACAAAAAAAAAAATGTGTTAGCAAACCAAGTCACAAACAAAAAAAAAAGGGGAGCAAAAGAAGTCGTACCAATTGGAGATTCTGGATCTACTCCAGAGTCCCTCGGTTCTTCTTCAGGTGCCTCAATAGGATCCATCACCACCTCATCGGTTGGGACCTCAGGCATCACCAAGTCTTCCTCTGCTAAAAAAAAAAAAAGAAGAAAAGCAGAAACAAGAAGCAGATCATAACATGGAAAAAGTCCCATGAAAAGAAATGGAAAGAGAAAAAGGAAGAATCATACCTTCACCGACGGTCTCTTCTTCTCGGCTTCTCTTCTCCGGAGGCTCGTCAGCATCCACTGGCACATCCTCATTAGATGGTAAGAGGAACTTCCAAGTTAGGAGAGTCCTCATGCTGCTCCTTGCTGCTATGATGACTCCTCCTCCTCTTACCTCTGCGGGCTCGCTTCTTAGAAGAACCTACCCCGCTGTCAGAGTCAGGTTTCCCACTTGACTCATCACTGGATGGTCTGCTCTTGCCAGTAGACTCCACGGAAGCTTGCCTCTGCGCCGCTTGCATCCAAGCGCCAAGTTCGGCTTCCTCCTGTTCTAGCTGCTCCAAAGCTCGTCAGGTATTTCTCGAACAGCTTCAGAACCGATGACGCCCTGGTCACCGAGAAAGCCTATCTTGTGCTTCTCTCCAGAAAGGAAGGCCCAAACTTCCTCTCGCCGGATGCCATCCGACTTTCCAAGGCCCTTTCCAGATGCCAGCTTCACATCAAGCTCCTTCCTGGAAAGTCCCCGATATGCCGAGAAGCTCTCCGCGAACCACTTCGCAAAGCCGGCAGTCCGGGAAGTCAGCAACACAGGATAAGAAATCATGGCTGTAGTGTCTTCAGCACTATAAAAGCCCATGCATTTCTCTCGTCCTGTAAGCCTCCAAAGCGCTTCACCATACTTGAAGGCGCTCCAACAACGCCTTGAGAAAAGCCAAGCTGCAAAGCAAAGCGAGAAGGTACATACGGCTGGATGTCGACGAAAAGATGTCTACGGTACACCATCGTGCCGACACGTATGCTGAAAAGCCACTCTCTCTCTGCATTTGTCAAAGAATAATGCCTTCCCGACCCCGCCCTGGTAGAGTCTCGGGAGGCACCAAAATCAAAAGCCTTCTTCCGCAATTCCGGAGAAAGCTTTACTGACGATTGCCCCATCTCGACGTCCCTGAACCGTCGGATCCTCATGCGGGCAAACAAAAGTGATTCGGAAACGGCTTTGCCCTTAGCCAGTCGAATCATCAGAGGATCATCATCCTGTGCAGCACCCAGCCGATGGAAGCCAGGACAGTGGTATACATACCACGAATAAAAGATATGGGCTGAAAATACCCTATTCATGGGAAGCCCAAGCCGAACCAGAAAAGCAGCAGCCTGCAGTTCGGTACACAGGTAGGAGTAAAGAGCTGGCACCAAAGCAAGCTGCTCTCCAAACGCCATCTGACAAGCCGGGAAAATACAATGCGGCCTGATGTGCGTTCCATCTCCTCCAGCAAATACAGCCTCACCAAGCCAATAAGTGAGGTAAACAGCGAGATCTCTCCGCAGTGCAATGTCAGGACATATGGCGTTTGTGCTTGCACAGAAATCTCTCAACTCTTCTTGCATGGCCAAGATCTTCTTTGAACTTGGATCCTGAGCTCCAGCTTCCTGGGTCATGCTATCAGAAGGCTCCCTACTATCAAAGAAGTTGGGGAATGAAGAGCAAAAACTCTTCCAACTGCTGGATCTAACTTTCGAACCCCCCTTCTCCTTCAAAAATCATAGAAGGCGACGAGCTGAAAGTATAGAAGCCTGAACTCCTCAGACTGCCCCTCGAGGACGCTGTCAATCGGCATAAACTCCTCATAGAGCTTGCCGAGGATGGGCAATCCGGTAATAGCGCTCAGCTCCTTCAAAGAAAAACCAATCTCACCATTCGTCACAACGAAGGTATTGGTTTGAGGGAGGAATGACTCCAGCATAGCCATGAAGGCCTCGTCGGAAAAGATCACGGTCTCCCTAAAGGCACGGACCGCATCAAAAATCCCGGCTTCCTTCAAAACGGCGCCACCAATCAGCAGGACGCGATCAGTCCACGACTTCCACTCGGAGTCAGCATTGAAACGACCTCGAAGTCGAAAGGCTTGATCCAATTGCTGCCGTCACCACTGAAAATACCAAGGCCCACCGGTCTCAAATCGACCGACGGATAATCAGAGCCCTGGTAGCCGCTTGATGGCATCAACAAGTCCATGTCAACAGGCGACCTCTCCGTATATCCAGGAGAACCGCCGACAAAAACCCCGGTCTTGATTACATTGTCCTTCTCACCCAACTTGGAGGATCTTCCCTCTTAGGGCACGTGGGGGCAAGGCTCAGAATCGAGACGGTGCGATCAAACATCGACCGGGTAGTAACAGTCTTCTTCTCACCATCTGCTGTGAAGGAAAACTGAAAAGATCTCCTCTGGTATGTAATGTCGTCAGGGACTGCATCACCAAAGAAGAAGGTAGGCTTGGGCAAAACGCTCTGATCTTCCATCAGCCATGGACGACTGCTTACCATGATCTTATAGAATTCCTCTCCCTTGAGAGTGATCAGTCGCTGCCTCATCTCATCTCTGTTGAGGGAGTCGCACTCTTCCAGATTTCTCTCAACATACTGGACCTTCTCGAAAGCCTGCTGAACGGCCGGATTAGAAGATCTAGAAGATCGACGAGGTACGCTTGTAGCAGGCTCTTTACCCTTGTTCGCTCTGGAGGAACCACCTGAAAAAGGATGGAAAAGAAAAAGATCAAACATCAAAATGACAGAATCTCGCTAAAAAAAAATCTGGCGAAATTTTGACATGATACAGGGCAATTCCGAAGAAAAGGAACTATCCCGAAAGAAATAGAAAGCTTGAAGATGGGCTCAACATCGCTGCGAGCTCCGAAACTCCAAACTTTCGAAACCTAAAAGTCTCCGCAAAATCAGGAAGGGCTCAACATCACTGCGAGCTCCAAGTTCCCAAATTTGCAAACACTTTCAGGTATGCTATCACATCATGCTACAAATTTAATTTACAAATTAAAGGCATGCATGAACATCTAGATTTGCGAAAAAAAAATGCATTATCATGATGAGCAAAAAAAAAAAAGAAAGAAACTTTCTCAAAAAAAAAAAGGGGAGAAAGAAAACAAAAAAAAGAAAGAAAAGGAACTCTCTCAAAAAAAAAAGAGGGAAAAAAAAAAGAGAAGAAAAAAAGGGCTGGCCCACAAGCCGTGGCCCACAGGCCGTGGCCCACAGGCCACGTGGCCGTACGGCCAGATCCGTACGGATCTGTCCGTACGGCCCACACAATAAAAAAAAAAAACATGAAGAAAAAAAAAAGAAAGAAAAGAAAGCAAAAAAAAAAAAAAAAACGTGTGAAAAAAAAAAAGAGGAGGCAAACACGTGAAAAAGAAAAAAAAAAAGAAGAAAAGAAAGAAACAAAAAAAAGAAAGAACTTTTTTTCCTACAATGGAGTTTTCTTGAAAAAGAAGAACTTACTTGAAGCCATTGATGGAGAAGAAGAAGAAAACTCTTGAAGATCTTGAAGAAGAAAAACTCTTGGTCTTGAAGCCCTCTTGAGATTATTGCAAAAGAAAGTAATAAGAGCAAGAGATCCAACCTTCTCCTTGCTTTTATAGAGGAGAGCAAACCAAAGAAGGAAAGAAGAAAGAGGTAAGTGTTACTAATTAGTAACCTTACCAAAAGAAAGAGATTAGAAAGATTCTTTCCCAAAAGAAAGATATCTTGAGAGATTTTCTCCTAAAATCAATCTATGACGGATTCTTTCCCAAAAGAAAGATATCTTGAGATATCCTATCCCAAAATAAAGGGATCTTGAGAGATTTTCTCCAAAAATCAATCTATGACGGATTCTTTCCCAAAAGAAAGATATCTTGAGATATTCTATCCCAAAATGAAGGGATCATGAGAGATTCTCTCCAAGTAAAGATATTCTTGGATATTCTCTATCCAAATGAGATATTTTGGATATTCTTTACAAAAATGACACCATATGAGATCTAAGCCATTTCAAAAGCTTAAGGTCCCATGGGTTAGCCCATATGAGCCAGGTTTGACCACCTAGGCACTAAAAAAAAAAAAAAAAAAAAAAAAGAAATAAATTTTGGGCTTTTAGTCAAAGAGAAATCCCTCTTACCAAGAGCATACAAAAATGGTTTCATGCCTCTTTTGAGTTGAATAGACCATACAAAAGAAAATTCCAAGCCCCATGAGCTTCCAAAAATCAAACCATCCAGCCTCATCTACCAAATTGAGCCAAAATCTTGAAATTGACATTTCACAAAAATCAAACCAAATCCTGGTCCCCTAACCTGCCACATACAGCCTGTTAGGTCACAAGACCAAAACCAAAAACCAAAACCTGATCCCCTAACTTGCCACATATAGCCTGTTAGGTCACAAGATCAAAACCAAAATTGATCCCCCAACATTCCACATACAGCTTGTTGGGTCACACGATCAAAACCAAACCCGACCCCCTAACCTGCCATATATAGCCTGTTAGGTCACAAGGTCAAAACCCAAATCCACATCCCAGATGTCATCTTCAAAACTTTGCCTTGAGATGGTACGTGATCCCTTTCACCACCATAAAATTCCCCTGGAAGCTCAAAAGGCTACAAATACCAAAAAGAAAGACTGCTCAAAGACTCTTGGTCAAGTCACAGGCTCTCCTTCAAAAATCTCTTCGAGGCACATCGACTACAAAAGTTAAGCAACTCGCCGCTGTACCTCGAGGGGGCATTTGTTGACACCAAAAAATGTCACTTTGCCTTTCCAAGATCCAAAGAGCTACATGAAGTCGCAACCTGCCATAAATAGGCAATGCTGCTTCCAAAAATCAAATCTTGTCAGAATCAAACAAAAACTGCAAGATTCATCCAGACAGCCAAAAGAGGAGTACACAAGAAGTTTCAAGCCATTTCAAGATCATTTGGCCTAACTTCGCTTCTCCAACAGCCAAATCAAGCCTCTCGGCGGTAAAGCTCTCCGGGACCATGGTTTCCAAGACAGAACCTATGGATCATCTTAAAATGACTCCAATAGGTTCCCTGTCAAATTTCAAGTCAATCGGACATCGGTTGACCGCACATCAAACCGCGACATCTTCATCGCGACAAAAAGCAAGTCTACAGGTGATGGGACCCCAAACGGCTTCAAAACTCAAACAAAAGCCTATGGTTGGTCTTATTTATTGCTCAGGAGGCTTCACACCAAATTTCAGGTCATTCCGACATCGTTTGACCCAGTTTCAGCTTTTGACAGAAAATCGGCAGCTCTGCGCGACAAAGTCTTCGGCTTTCTCAGGAAATTGGAAACTTTGCAAAATAAAATGCAAGGATTCTCATCAGGTTTCCTACAAAGAAATCAGGCCAATAAATGGTCAAAATGTCAAGGAAAAATACAGAAGAAAAAAGAATCAGAAAAAAGCAAAAACGGACGCAAAACGGGACCAGAAAAGGGGAAAACCCCCCCCAGGGTCGCAGACCCCTGCGACCCTGGGCCAGGGTCGCCGGCGACCATGGACCCCGGGGTCGCCGGGAAAGCCCCGGAAACCCCGGTTTTCGCCGTTTTTTTCGCGATTCGAGGAGCCCAGCCTCTGGTACTTTCCAAAATTCATGCTTTTGAGACACCAAGTCCTCTGATATCCGTCCAAAACACGGGTAAAACATCAAGAGTATCGAAGACAGTATTGATCGCCACCCGGTCAACCAAAAAAAGTGTGCTTTCCACCCGACCGATCGAGAAATCGACAAGACAGATGGCACCGACCTGCTGTTGGCAACAAACACCTGAAATTACATGGTCATCTGATGTCGATCTACATGAAGATCCATCGATGATCATCGACAGAAGAATTCCAAAAGACGTGGCACGGCCCGCGACTCTTCAGCTGCTCGGCGACCACTTAATGCGATTAATTGACTAGCTTTATTACAGTCATTAATCCATTTCTTTGGACGGCCCAATCAGAAGCAAGCATTTGGGAGTTACAAGTCAAGAGATTCATGGCATTTAACCCATGAAACTCCTCCCATCATGGCGATTAAAGGCGATTAAATGCCCTCAATCTCCTCCGGCCAATCAGAAGCCAAGAAAAAGGAGTTACAAAATAAACAATTCAATTTTGTAACTCCTCCCATTATGTGGCTTAATGACATTAAAAGCCCATAAGCTCTCCTAAATGGCTACCAAGAGCCTATAAATAGGAGAGCACTCCAAAGGAATCAAAATGATCGGAAAAACAGACAACAAACATCAGACAGCAGTCAGAAATCCAGAGAAAAGAAAAAGAGAGAAAACTCTGCGGAAGTTCTACACCGGCCACCGCAACAAGGTGACAAAAGTCCCTT
This sequence comes from Litsea cubeba, assembly GCA_012931725.1. NCBI lineage: Eukaryota > Viridiplantae > Streptophyta > Magnoliopsida > Laurales > Lauraceae > Litsea > Litsea cubeba. Next base: position 150,203,499 of record CM022946.1, read on the forward strand.
GGGGGGTACCCCCCCCAAGGTCCTTGCCTTCTCCTCCTGCCTCCAATGGCTTAGATATGGCTTTTCAGCCCGTCTACTCGGTTTTTTATTGGACATAGGACCTTCCTTTGGTCTTTGTCTTCTAAAAACCCGAGGTTATAGCCAAGCCAAGCGAATCAAATAGCATCCTCTGTTCTCATCTGCATGGATGATGGCGAAGCCCACATATGGCTTGCGACCGTCAATCTAAACGAGTCCCCCACAATCTCCTGAGAAGTTAGATCCTCCTTTTCTTGCTTTTCATTGTAGTTTGTATTTTTTTAAAAAGAGACAAAAATCACAATTCTTGTCTTTCATTGTTGATAAGGATTGTAAATCGGCTATAAACGCCAAAATCGGCTATAAACGCCAAAGTTGGCTATAAACGCCAAAAATCGGCTATAAACGCCAAAATCGGCTATAAATGCCAAAAAAAATCGCCTTTCACGGCAAATCAAGAAAATGTCTCTTTTCTTAAATATATGTGCAATGGAAAACTTGAAAGAAGTTGATTTCCTTTTTACTTGCGAAGGTTGATCTCCGGATCACCACTTGCAATTCCAAGTAAAATAGAAAATCTGGCACACCCACAAAAAAAAAAAGAAATGTTGATGCACGCCCCCTTTTGCCCCCCAGTTACGAAAGGGTCGGAACCAAACGGACTCCCACGTCCGCCGACCTCGGTAGGAACCCGGGCATCGGGAGCGCGGTCCATCAATAGGACCCAAATTTAAAAGTTCATAAAAATTTCTTATGAGAGAGGTTTTAGGAGAGAAAGAGTAGCCCAATGTGAGGTGTCACCTTAAAATATTGTGGGTTTTTTATGCATATTTCTCTGAAAGGAGAGACTTTTTAGGGATGAGGTGGCACCCCTCAAAGCCCACCTCCCCCTTTGCTTTAATATATACTAGCGATTTGGGGCCCGCGCCCAACGCGAGCCTTTAATTCATTGAAAGAAAATCCAATTTAAATTGAAGTAGACACCTAGTAAACAAACAAATTACATTTAATACAATTATATAGGAAATTCAAGATTAGTCACCATCTTTTGGAACCCCATATCGTTTATGCCTTCCCCGTGGATATTTGATAGAGAGAGGTTAGTTGAAAGTAAATTTAAATATAAATAGGAAGTAATTGTTGGTCAAATGCATATGGGAGGCATGAATTTTTTTTATAATGGTAAATATTTTAAAGAATCTTATATATAAATCTAAATCAATCGTCAAAAGCAAATCATCAAATCATGTGGAGTCAACTTACCGTATCTTTATGGTATCAGTGGCGACGATGCTAGAGCTGTCTCTGCTATGTGACATATCATGGGATGCAGTAGGAGAGGAGGCTGATGGTGGACGCTCCAATCTTGCAATGGAATAACTAAAATTTCTATTTCCATATACCATGCATGAATGTTATATGAACCTTATAAGAATGAAAAAAGATATAGCAAAATGGTGAGTAGAAATAAGAAATAAAATTATTTAGAAGAAAATATTTTAAAGATTTAGTAAATAGAATTAGTATATAAAAAGTATATTAAAGAACTACGATATGAAGGGAAAATGTATTAAAATAAAACAGGAATAATGTTTATAAGTATCCATATTCAATTCATGATATTTCTCTGTCCATCAACTCATTCGATTCGTGCAGTTGTTTCACCATATCCACTTATGTCATTTATGTCACTGGTAATGAAAGAAGAACCTTTTAGGGCCCACCCATACCTTGTATATGGAAACAAAACTCATGCAAAACAAAGGGAGTAATATGTGGTCGCCACAAATTTAAAATGGGAAAATAAACGAAGATAGAAAAAGAAAAATTACATCAATATTTAAATATTAACCATATAAATAAAGTGTAAAATGTCAAATCAAAACATTAATTAATGGATCTAATGGTTTTGGAAAAGTATTAGAAATAAATTAAGTCCATAATATAAATATATTATTTAACCTTTAAAATGATCCATATCAAGATTTATTAAAAAGGAAAAAAGGTTGTAATGAATGTAATTTGCGTGGCATATGTTGATCCAAACCATTCATGTTCATATGAGTTTATAAAAAAAACCCATTCAATTCATATGAGTTCATTGAAAAAACCATTCAATTCATACCGTAATGATGGACCACCAAAAAATGATGCTTCCAAATCACCTTACACTGCAAGTGGACCGAGGGGATGGGACACTGGGACAGCAATGGTTGACCTCTTGTTTTTTGGAGATGATCACCTGTAGACTTTCATTATAATATTAATAAAAAATCAGATCATTTCCCCATAATCCATTTGCATATATAAGCTTAATTTTCATATACCATGCATGACTATTAGTGTTGACGTGAGAAACCTGGTCCCCAATTATTCAAGTTAGAAAGTGTCTAGAAATCTGATTCGAAGGGCCAGGACGTTGTTAAAAAAAAAAATCATAGCAACTTACATTATAGTCTTTCTTTTAAATGAAGAAATAAAAAATAAACACTGTAAAGTTAGAAATTAAGTTCTTTCTTTTAGTTCGTTTTTGGTGATGTAAGATGGAATTTGAAAGGAAATGGTTAGACATTAGTAACTTATGCATTGTAAGAGAATGATCAGAGTGGAGTTGACATGCTTCTGGGTATCAAGTTTTTGGTCTAGTTAGTGAGTGGGTTACAGTTTCATTTTCCTTATTTAACAGAATACGCAGGGTCTTTTTTTTCTTTTGGTTTATGCAGTATATAAATTCTTAAAATGGGATTTTCTTACATGGTGATATATTGGGGCTTTCTATTGATGTGTTTTTCTATTCATCTCATAATTCTGTGTTTGGCCACATAATGGAACTCTTAGTCTCTAAAAAACTGGCTTTCACATTTTTTTTGGCCTTATTTCTGGAATTAGTTTGATGATTGTGATTGAGTGGATTCAGTGGGCTTTAAACAATAAGGCTGAGTGTGTAGATGAATAGCTTTGAATAGGAGTCTCAAACCTGGATCAAAGCACTCTCTCAGTGGGCTTTGAGATAATATTTAGTGGCACGCGATATTAACTAATAAAATGGTTATGCAACACTTGTCCATGAGAACGATTCTCACGCACCATATAAAGAATCCGTGATCGCCACATTAATGAATGAGCTCTAAAGCCAAGAGTCAAAAACCAAAGATATCCATTCTACTTAAGTGGTATGTCATCATAGAGGGCAAAAGATATGCATTATGGACTGACGATTGTCCAGGTTCAGCAGCAATATACAAAAGTCAAAAAAAAAAAAAAATAATGCCCAAATTGAAACTGTGTGGGGAGATTCAGAATTCCAAGATTACGCTAATTAACCGCCTTTAGATGAGATTAAGCGCCCTCACGTGCCCTCCGCGTGACGCCCACGTGGCATCAGTTTCACTCGGCTATCGGGGCAGGGTCTTCGGCCGAAGTCAAGCATGTCCGAACCGCTATAGTCGAGCTCGGCTGTTTCATGTGCCCACCTCGGCAGACAGCACCACCTCGGCTGAAGGAGTCTAGACGGAAGCCGAGGCAAGAAAGAACCTCCACTCGCACTCCTCATTCCCCACGATGTCAGACACGTGGGGGAATAGGGGGGCGAGCCAATAAGACAGATGCGACATCCAACCGTCCACTATCTTCACCAGATCGCTGACATGGCGGCATCCAGCGGCTGAGGCCACATCAGGGCAGGGCCCGAGGGCAGATCCGATGGTACTCCAACCGCCAAAGGCGCCCAACACAATCTGGCCCAACAAGACGCGCATTTAATGCAATGTGGGCTGATCCGACTAGCATTAAATGCAGAGTGGGCCGGATTAGACTGTATTTATTGCTTTGTGGGCTGATCATGACTTCCCAGTCGAATCATGGGACCCACACCAAGATATTCTCTGAAAGATACGATCCAAACCTCTACAAATAGAACTCCATGCACCATGCAAGGTACGCACAATCTCATTCACAGAGCCCTTACTCTGTCTCTCTTCTCCCTCTCCTTCCATTGTTCCAGTTCCCACACTGACTTTGGCATCGGAGAGCCTTGCGCCGCCCAGGCCAGGGTCCTCTGACCGTTTGCTATTCCCTTTCAGGCTTCCGGACGGCATCTAGTCATTCTCAGTCACCATCATCTTCTCGGATAAGTCCTCTAAGGCTCCCTCTCATTGTGGGTCATTATTTTCTGCACCTACAATTGGCGCCGTCTGTGGGAAAGTAATATCCCAACCTCTCAAAACCTTCCCAACCTTCTTAACCTCAACCTCTCAGAAGCCATGCCTCCGAAAGCTAAGAAGGGCGTAGAATCGTCGAGAGCAGCGCTCGAGCTGCCACCACTGCCAACGGACGTCCCTCCTCAAGGACGCTCCCGTACGGTGCATGGCACGACTGCAGGCGAGGGCCGCTTAGGCTCTCAGCTCTTTATCGAGTTCCCACTCCAAGAGGGACTCGAGGCCTCGACCTCGTCAGAAGAAGTCGCGCCACCCAGACGCAATGAGCGTCAGCATGAGCGTCCCCGGAAGGACAAAGCCGTGGCCGTAGGAGAGACGCGCCACGTTCAACCCCCTGCCACTGGAGAGGTTCCCGAAGCTGCTCTCCTCCAGAAGCAACTCCAGAAGCAAGGGCAGCTGATTCGCGAGCTCCAGCAGCAGCTGAGGGCAGTGCAAACTGCCTCCTTGAGGCAGGTCTCTGAGCCTCAAGGGAAAAAGAGGGACGCCCCCAGCAGGGCAGCCCAGCCTCCCCGCGAGGACCCCAGAAATCATCTGGACCAGAAACGGAGCCAGATCCGTGACGAAGGCTCGAGCAACAGCCGAAGTCACCATAGCCGCGACGGCCGAACTCATAGCCGTCGTAGCCCGAGCCATCCCAAGCGAAAGCCCAGAGCTCAGACTCCAGAGAAGGACGATGAGCAAGAGCGATTCGACAAACGTGTCAGATTGGCTCTCCAGCACAACTTGGACATGCGGGACCAGAAGCAGATCTGTGGTCACACTGATCTGGGGGGCTCGCCCTTCACAAAAGAGATCGAGCGCACCCCCTTGCCCAGAAAGTTCTCCGTCCCACGGTTCGTCCCCTATGACGGACTGTCCGACCCATCCGCACACCTCCGACACTTCTCCCAGAAGATGTCCATCTGGGGAAACGAGGGTCACCTAAACTGCAAAATCTTCTCCTCCAGTTTGGGTGACCTCCCCCTGAAGTGGTTCTGCTCTCTCCCGGAGCAGTCGGTTTCCAGTTGGAAGGAGCTCCAGCTCTCCTTCCTGAAGAAGTTCCAAGCCAACACCGTCGTCCCCAAGAAGGAAGGGGACCTCATCGCCCTGAGAATGAAGCAGGGCGAAACCCTCGCCAAGTTCACCCAGCGATTCTGGGCGGTCTACAGCCAGATCGAGGGCGCGAGGGAAGGGATAGCCATCTACGCCTTCCAGCATGCCCTGATCCCCGGCATCGACTTGCGAAAGGACTTGGCCGGGGACACCCCGGAGTCCATGCCAGAGTTGATGTCCTGGGTGAAGCGCTTCATCGCCCGGGAGGAAGACGAGATTCGGGCCAGGGATCAGGACGGGCATCTGGAGCCTGAACAGAAGAATGACCAACCTCGGCAGAGAGGCGGGAAGCCCTCCCAGAAGCAGGAGCCCAAGCGGGCCTGGGTCTCCAGTTCGGCGAAGCCTTCGTCGTCCAGGTCTGGGGGCACTTGGAAGCCCAGACCTCCCTCCAGCGCCAGTCAGAGCGTCAACGTCGTCTTCAAGGAGCCGATCTACCGCATCCTGACCAAGATCAGATCCAAGCCGTTCTTCAAGTATCCTCCGCCCATGAAGAATGAACCCACCGAAGGCCCCCGAAGCAAGCTCTACTGCTCCTTCCATAAGGGCAACGGGCACAAGACCGAAGAATGCAGGACTTTGCAGGGGTATCTGGAGAAGCTGGCCGAAGAGGGCCACATCCCAGAGTTCATCAAGGCAGGTGATGCCGGCGGCAGCGAGGGCCGAATTCACCAGAGCAGCGGCCCAGGCTCCAGACAGCGAGGACTCAGAGAAGATCATCAACGTGATCCATCTGGCGTCCTCAGCTCCCGCTTCCTCATCCCGGGGAAGCTCTCAGGCCCGTGCCGAAGCCAGGCGGGCTTCGCACGGGAAAGAAATAATGAAAGCCGAACTCGCTCCGGCATCCAAGAGAGCCCGCCGCGACCGACCCTGCCATCTCGTTCTCGGATCGAGATCTAGAGGAATCCAGGTCCCTCACAACGATCCCCCTGCTCCTCACCATGAAGCTGAGAGACTTTACCGTGAAGAGGATCCTCGTCGACTCCGGCAGCTCCTCCGAGGTCCTCTACTACGACTGCTTCAAAAGGATGAAACTCTCCGAAGCAGACCTCACGGAGGTCCGTGCACCCCTGCTAGGGTTGTCCGCCACACCAGTCTACCCCAAGGGCAGAATCACCTTGGAAACCCGAGTTGGCGGAGCCTCCGTGTCGGCCGACTTCCTGGTTGTGGACGCCCCTTCTCCCTACAATGTCATTTTGGGCAGAACGTGGCTCCACAAGTTAGAAGCCGTCCCATCTTCCCTCCACCAGAAGCTGAAGTTCGTCCATGAGAACGAGGAGGGCAAGATGGAAGTAGTCACAGTAGAGGGAGACCAGCAGCAGGCCAGGCAGTGCATGCTGGCCGCAGTCCCAGCAGTGAAGGAGCCAGAGCGCATCAACCTGGCCGAGTTCGAGAAAGGCCTCGATGAGATCGGCCGGGACCCTGAAAAGAAGAGCATCGAGGACCTTGCCGAGGTCAGGCTAGACCCGGCAGACCCAGACAGGTTCTTCCTGACTGGCACCCCAGCTGCCAGACGAAGAAAGGGCCGAACTCTCTCGGTTCTTGATGCAGAATGTGGACGTCTTCGCTTGGAGCCCAAGCGAAATGCCTGGGGCTCGACCCTGAGGTCATGTGCCACAAGCTCAATGTCGACCCCGACCACAAGCCAGTAGTACAGAGGGCCCGAAGGAACCGGGCTGCAGCAGACAGATGCGGTCGTCGAAGAGATCGACAACCTGCTAAAAGCAGGAGCCATCCGGGAAGTCCAGTACCCGGTATGGCTGGCCAACACGGTGGTGGTCAAGAAGAAAACTGGGAAGTGGAGGGTGTGCGTGGACTTCACCGACCTGAACAGGGCTTGCCCTAAGGACAGTTTTCCCCTCCCAAAGATTGACCAACTGATCGACGCCACCGCTGGTCACGACCGAATGAGCTTCCTTGACGCCTACCGAGGCTATCATCAGATCCCGCTCTACGAGCCAGACGAGGAGAAAACATCATTCATCACCCCCCCGCGGCACTTACTGCTATAAGGTGATGCCCTTCGGGCTGAAGAACGCGGGGGCGACCTACCAGCGCCTCGTCACAAAAATGTTCCAGGCCCAGCTCGGCCGATCGGTAGAGGTGTACATCGACGACATGGTCGTCAAATCTGTGCGCTCCAGCGACCATCTGGCGGATCTCGGCCAGGTCTTCGGCATCCTTCGCGCGTACAAGCTCAAGCTAAACGCTTCCAAGTGCGCCTTCGGCGTAGCCTCTGGCAAGTTCCTCGGCAGCTTGGTAACGCGGAGGGGGATAGAGGCCAATCCGGACCAGATCACTGCCATCCAGGGCATCCAGAGTCCCTCCACCACGAAAGAAGTTCAGAGGCTCACAGGAATGGCCGCCGCACTCAATCGCTTCATCAGCCGGTCATCAGATAAGTGCAGGCCTTTCTTTCAGCTTCTAAGAAAAAATCTGAAGTTCCAGTGGACCCCTGAGTGCGACCAGGCATTGGCCGCACTCAAAACTTATTTAATGTCACCACCTTTACTCTCCACCCCAACTTTGGGGGAGATTCTATATTTGTACCTTGCGGTCTCGGATCACGCAGTGAGCTCCGTCCTCATTAGGGAGGACGAGGGAGTTCAAAAGCCAATCTATTACACGAGCAAGACCCTGCTCGATGCCGAGACCAGGTACCTCCTATTGGAGAAGCTTGCGTTGGCTCTCGTCACCGCCTCCCGCAAGCTCTCCCATTATTTTCAATCCCACACCATTGTGGTGATCACGGAGCACCCACTCCGTTCATTGTTCAAGAAAGCTGACTTTTCAGGGCGCATATCAAAGTGGGCAGTTGAACTGGGGCAGTATGACATACAGTACCGTCCCCGAACTGCGATCAAAGCCCAGATCCTGGCAGACTTCATTGTCGAATTCGCCTCCCCCAACCCGGCTCCGACCCAGCTCGGCACGGCACTGGGGGGCACAGGGCAAGAGCCAGTAGAAACAGAGGTCCAGCAGTCTCCCACCTCGGCATGGAAGATCTTTGTCGACGGGTCGTCCACCTCCAAGAGAGCTGGCGCCGGCATAGTTCTCCAATCGCCAGAGGGACTGGTCATAGAGCAGGCCTTCACCCTGGACTTCAAAGCGACTAACAATGAGGCAGAGTACGAAGCACTAATTGCAGGGTTGAACAGCGCCCAAATCCTCGGAGCCCAGCACCTGGAGATCTTCAGCGACTCTCAACTGGTAACTAGCCAGCTCGCTGGAGACTACCAGGCCAGGGACGACAGGATGGCGGCCTACTTAGCCCTTGCGAAGAAACTGCTCTCTCATTTCCAGAAAGCCGAGGTCAGGCAAATATCCAGAGATACCAACACGCATGCAGATGCGCTTGCAAACCTGGCCTCCGCCGTCGAAGCAGGAAAGAAGAGGACCATCGAGGTCGGGTCAGTATCAAGGTCAAGTCTAGAACTCCATTCATCTCGGCTTGTCCTCTGTGCTGACCTCGGCCCCAGCTGGATGGATCCAATCGTCGCCTACTTGAAGGACGACCAGCTCCCCGAGGACAAGACTGAAGCCCACAAGATCAGGCTCAAGGCAGCTTGGTTCTGGCTCTCTCCCGAAGGCAAACTCTACAGGAAGTCCTTCACAGGTCCATACCTCCAATGCGTCCACCCGACCAAGGTGGACGACTTCCTGTACGAGATCCACGAAGGAATCTGCGGCAGCCATATAGGAGGTCGGTCATTGGCCTACAGAGCAATCAGCCAGGGTTACTGGTGGCCCTACATGCAGAAGGACTGCCCAGGTCTACGCCAGGAAATGCGAGAAATGCCAGAAGTTCTCCCACTCCCTCCATCAGCCAGCACAGGATCTGAGTCCTCTCTCCAGCCCATGGCCCTTCGCTCAATGGGGCCTGGACATTGTGGGGCCTCTTCACCGAGCTCCAGGGAACAAGAGATGGCTGATAGTGGCTACGGACTACTTCACAAAGTGGATAGAGGCTGAACCGTTGGCTTCCATCACGGACAGGGACTCCAGGAACTTCGTTTGGAAAAACATCCTTACGAGGTTCGGCATCCCCCGGACACTGATTTCGGATAACGTGACTCAGTTCGATTCCAAATCCTTCAGAGACTTCTGCCAAGAGCACGGCATCAGAAACCATTACTCCACCCCGGCATATCCACAGAGTAATGGCCAGGCAGAAATCTCTAATAAAGTGATCCTGGACGGCCTGAAGAAGCGACTGGACAAGGCAAAGGGCAGATGGACAGAAGAGCTTCCGAGCGTGCTGTGGGCATACAGAACAACTCCAAGGAGGTCCACCTCGGCAACACCTTTCTCTCTGGCCTACGGGATGGAGGCGGTCATTCCCTTGGAAATTGGCCTTCCTACCCTGAGGACAGAGCTGGTCGACCAAGGCCGAAATGAGACGAACCTGGCAATGGAGCTGGAGCTGGCAGACGAGCGACGAGAAGCAGCAGCCCTAAGACTGACCGACTATCAGCAGCGGTTAGCCAGGGCATACAATCAAAATGTCAAAGAAAGAAGGTTCACCGCGGGAGAGCTCGTTTTAAAGAAGACCCTGCCAGCTGACAAAGAACCAAACGAGGGGAAGCTTGCCCCGAACTGGCATGGCCCGTTCAGAGTAGTCTCACTGGCAGGAAAGTCAGCCTACAAGCTCGAAGACTTGGAAGGCAAGCCGCTGCCGAGACCGTGGAATGCATCCCACTTGAAGAAATTTTATTTCTAAAGATGTAATGAATCTCAGAATCAATAAAAGCAGCTTTTGCCTTGTCATCAATCTGTCTTCTCTCTGGTCGACTCCGGCAGCATAGGCTCTACGCCCTGGAAATGGCTTGGAGTTCCTACACTCAGCCTTTCCTAAAGCCCCGTGTCTTGGACACAATCAAGGCTCTACGCCCTGGAAATGGCTTGGAGTTCCTACACTCAGCCTTTCCTAAAGCCCCGTGTCTTGGACACAATCAAGGCTCTACGCCCTGGAAATAGCCTGGAGTTCCTACACTCAGCCTTTCCTAAAGCCCCCCCGTGTCTTGGACACAATCAAGGCTCTACGCCCTGGAAATGGCCTGGAGTTCCTACACTCAGCCTTTCCTAAAGCCCCGTGTCTTGGACACAATCAAGGCTCTACGCCCTGGAAATGGCCTGGAGTTCCTACACTCAGCCTTTCCTAAAGCCCCGTGTCTTGGACACAATCAAGGCTCTACGCCCTGGAAATGGCCTGGAGTTCCTACACTCAGCCTTTCCTAAAGCCCCGTGTCTTGGACACAATCAGGCTCTACGCCCTGGAAATGGCCTGGAGTTCCTACACTCAGCCTTTCCTAAAGCCCCGTGTCTTGGACACAATCAAGGCTCTACGCCTGGAAATGGCCTGGAGTTCCTACACTCAGCCGTTTCCTAAAGTCTGGGTTCATAACCCCTCACCCGAAGGCCACCCCTCAGAAGGCCATTGCCGAACTCACTCTCGCCTAGCCGAGGCCAACGGTATGGGTCCACTTCGGCACAATGCAGCTCGTCTCGGCCAAAGCCAGCCATTTCGGCCAAGGGCAGCTTCCAGAGGAAGAGAGCTGTGCCAGCATTCAAACACAAAAATCCAAGCATTCCAGAACAGTGCAAAGAAATGAGAAAAAGAACTCAAGAGCACTGTACACAGTTTGGGTAATCACAGAATTCCTTTTTATCCATTGCAAACTGCTTTATTACAAGAATTACAGAACAGAAAGCTAAGTACAGAAAGGAGGATCACAGTCCTCTAAAAACAGAAAATAGAGAAAGGCTGGGAGACTCTGATCTTCACTCACTCCTCGGACCGTGTCGGACGAGAAGTGCAGCGGGCGCCACCGCCCCTCTTTCTCTTCTCTCCATCAACGAAACCCCAGGTGCAGCGGGGCCTCATCCCGCCTCCCGTACGACGGGCGCACAGGGCCGTGTCGGACGAGAATGCGCCACCGTCCCCCCGCAGCGCATCCTCACTCTGTCTGGCCAGGGGCGGATGGCCATGAACCCGCGTTCAGAGAGCGCGTGGTCCACGGGGAGTTCCTTCAGAGAGTGCGCAGACCACGATAGCCTTCCCCCCTCGGGGATAGCCGTCCAACGGCGCAGGGTTCCCCCCGGATCAAATAACTTCGGACACCTCCCGGACATGGTTCCTACAACTATGTTCTTTCCTTCTCCCATGGCGAGCCTGCTCCCCCTACTTATAGGATGGAGAAAGGCTCAGTCTCCGAAAGGAGTTATGGGGGCGAAGTCTCCCACGCGTTACTGGGGATGCACGACTGTTGACCAGCGATCCCTATGGCGCCACGTGGAGACATCCGTCCGATTCCCTCGTCAGCCGCGCCACCATGTTTATTGCTATTCAAGATCGCCCAAGATACGGAAGATCAGCGCGAATACCAATGAAGATCACCTAAGATACGGAGGATCAGCGCGAATACCCAAGAAGATCACCTAAGGTATGGAGTATCGACGCTAGCGCCCAAGAAGACCACTCGACACTCAGTTCTAACGTTCCGTCACAAGGAGCACTCTGCCGAACTCAAGCATCGAAGTACCAGGCTTAAAGGAGACAGAAGCACGAGTATTTGAAGAAACTTTCAATTGTATTAAAATCTCACTCGTTACAGTGTTCAGCAAATACAAACTGAAGAAAATTACAGAGCATAAAGCAAGAAAGCGAATCTCCCGAGGTCATGACCGGTTAGTTGCACGGGCTGCGGCGCCAGAGGCTTCGCCGGACGGACGGGCAGAGGTCGGCACCGGAAGCGTGTACGGAGGAGGCTCCCGAAAGGAGGGGTGGTCCTCCGAGACCCCGGCCTCCTTCATGCCGGCACACCACCCTTTCGCCCAGGCCTTATCCCTCACCACAAGAACCCTTTCCTTGTAGTGGGCGGTGACCTGCGCTCTGGCGTCCTCGAACGCAGCATCGCACTCAGACTCGAGCTTCGCCTCGGCTTCATCCGCCCTCTTGGACTCGGCTTGAAGCAGGGCCGCGTAATCGTCTCCCATCTTCGAGATGGAGACCTCGAGCTCGGCCGCTCTAGTCCTCTCCGCCTCGGCTTCTTCCCTCGCCTGCTCGAGCTTCGCCGCGTACTCCCCTTCCACCCTGGCTAACTTCTGGCTAACGGCGTCCAGGGATTCCTGCAGGCCGTTCTTCTCCACGGTTAGCTCGGCAACGTCCGCGCTGTACCTGCGGATCCTGTCAGCAACGGCCATGGACTTCTATGCCGCCTGTCAAAGAAACGGGGTGTACGTGTTAGATCCAAAGAGCGTTGAACGCTAAATCGCTGGTTTGACAAAGGAAATGAAGATTTACCGTGAAGTTGGACTGCAACATCGACAGGATCAGCTTCTGATCGCTGTACCTGTCCAGACGCTCCATGTCCCGGGGAAGGGCGCAGGCTCGCCCTAGGGCCTCGAGGACCTGGGGATCGATCTTGTGAAGAACGCAATCCTCCATCGTCATCGGCCTCCCCGGCCCAAGCATGAAGCTCGGCTCCCATAACGGCGGCCCCTGGGGCAACGAGGCAGCAGCCGAGCTAGGGCCCGCGTCGGTCCTCGGCATCTTCAGCGGCCGAGTTTCCTCCTGCTCGACCTCAGCCGGGGGCAGGCGTACCTCTGGATCAACAGGGCTAGGGGGAGCGGGAGCCTCCGCCACCTCTGCAGGGGAAACTATCCGAGCCCTCGGAGATGGATGCTCCGGGAAATTCACCGGCTCCTGGGGGGCTCGGGCGTCCTCCACTCCAAGCGCCAAGGCCTCGAGGTCCTCGAAGGACAAGCGCCTGGTGTGCCTCATCTCGGAGCCCGGCGAGGGAGATCGGGCGGTTTGACTCAATTCCCTTCCTGAGACCTGGAGAAGTCTCGATCCCGATGTGGAAGCTAGAGCTCCAGACGTGGCCCTAACGTCAGACGACGCCCGCGAGGGCTCTGCGACCTCCGGACCGGCCTGCTCCTGCCCGACCTCGAGTCCGGCGCCTTCACCCTGGATCGGCTCTACGGTGCCCCTCAAATACCCACGGTACTTCGGCCGATACCCTAGCAGCGACCAGGCCGCCCTGCCGTCATGACCGCTGTACCGCTTCACCAGGCGGAGCCAGGCCTCGTTCCTCTTCCAAATGTATCAGGCGGCCCTGCTTTCTCTCCTTCAAAGCTGCAACAATCAGAAGCATTAGCGCGGCAGAACAAAAAGAAACTTATGTAAAAAGAAAAGAAACGGAGGGTGTTTACTTGGAATGGTACCGAAGTGGCGAGGGACCTGGTAGCCTCTATCGGTGTCGGCCTCCCCAAACTCCCAGTTCCCCGAGACGTACAAAAGATCGTCTCCGGCATACTTGCTTGAATCCTCCAAGTATCGGACGAAGCCGTCCCGGCCTGGCTTAGCCCGGAGATAATAAGAATCTCCGGACTTGCATATGTCGTAGACGTCCTCAAGGTCGAAGACGCCGAAATCGATGCCCAGGACCTCATTCAACTTGGTCGTGCCCATCACGATCTTGAAGGCATTCGGCAGCAGTTGGCAGGGGCAGAGACGCCACTGACTAAGGCATCTCCTGAGAAGTGGGTGAAGGGGGAATCGGACCCCGCCTTCTATCACAGCCACTAGCGGAAAAGGCATCCAACCTCCCGAAAAGTCGCGAGGGTTGTAGCCACGGGGTTCAGCACCCCTGACTTGGACATCAGCAGGGATCCTAAAGGCCGACCTGAAACCCTCGATCGCTGCCTCGCCCTCTAACCAGTGGCTATAAATCCCCATTCCTATCCCAGTCTAAAAACAGAGGAACCCGCAGAAGAAGAGGCAGGGCAGAAGGAACTTACGGAAGCAGAACGAAGATGCTGGGCAGCAAAGAGACTCAACTTCAGCAGCGCACCACTTCTCAGATGAAGCTCCCTCACAGTAGCTTACCCACCTCTGATGCTCGCCTCTGATTCAAAATAGCAAACGAAGGGTAAAACGAACCTCGATTGCCCTATATATAGCAGAGAGGCCCCCTGTCCAGAAACCCTAATTGGGCGCGCCAGGGGGCGCCTCCTGGGATTCTGCGCGAATCATTTCAAAAATTGATTACGCCCCTGACGAGACGGCGCGTACGATCTCGAGGGGACAGACAACTAGCCAGGAGATGACGCGTGGAGCCGTCGACCTGTCTTCAGCATTGAATAAGGGGCGCCAGTTATTACCTCGATCATCCAAAGCGACTGCGAATCAGGGCCGAAAGGGGCTCTTTTCTCCAGGTAGACCCCGTCACATAGCTCCCGACCTCACGGCACTGACGTTCCACGCGAGGTCAGAAGCTAGGGGGCAATTGTGTGTGGAGATTCAGAATTCCAAGATTACGCTAATTAACCGCCTTTAGATGAGATTAAGCGCCCTCACGTGCCCTCCGCGTGACGCCCACGTGGCATCAGTTTCACCTCGGCTATCGGGGCAGGGTCTTCGGCCGAAGTCAAGCATGTCCGAACCGCTATAGTCGAGCTCGGCTGTTTCATGTGCCCACCTCGGCAGACAGCACCACCTCGGCTGAAGGAGTCTAGACGGAAGCCGAGGCAAGAAAGAGCCTCCACTCGCACTCCTCATTCCCCACGATGTCAGACACGTGGGGGAATAGGGGGGCGAGCCAATAAGACAGATGCGACATCCAACCGTCCACTATCTTCACCAGATCGCTGACATGGCGGCATCCAGCGGCTGAGGCCACATCAGGGCAGGGCCCGAGGGCAGATCCGATGGTACTCCAACCGCCAAAGGCGCCCAACACAATCTGGCCCAACAAGACGCGCATTTAATGCAATGTGGGCTGATCCGACTAGCATTAAATGCAGAGTGGGCCGGATTAGACTGTATTTATTGCTTTGTGGGCTGATCATGACTTCCCAGTCGAATCATGGGACCCACACCAAGATATTCTCTGAAAGATACGATCCAAACCTCTACAATAGAACTGCATGCACCATGCAAGGTACGCACAATCTCATTCACAGAGCCCTTACTCTGTCTCTCTTCTCCCTCTCCTTCCATTGTTCCAGTTCCCACACTGACTTTGGCATCGGAGAGCCTTGCGCCGCCCAGGCCATGGTCCTCTGACCGTTTGCTATTCCCTTTCAGGCTTCCGGACGGCATCCAGTCATTCCCAGTCACCATCATCTTCTCGGATAAGTCCTCTAAGGCTCCCTCTCATTGTGGGTCATTATTTTCTGCACCTACAGAAACTAATGGAAATTTCAATATCATCAATCTTGATTTGAGAATGAAGACGGGGAGAATAAAAGACCGTGTGAGAACTTTTGGTGAGATTCCAGTTGAGAAGACCGTGTGAGAGAAAAGAAGGCAGCACAACTTGGAGATCCTATTATGTAGGGAAATTAGAGAATTGATCCTATTATGTAGCGTGCAACATTATTTGGAGATCCTATTATGTAGGAAAATTAGAGAATAGTGGTTTGGTGAGATTAGATGAGAAGGGCAATTTTGGAATGTGGCATTGCAAAAAGTCTGAGGATGCGCCACGTGTCATCCTCCCACGAACTCACCCGCTGTCTTTTATTATATAATAACTAGCCAGATAAGAACCAACCATGGATACCCCATTCTTGTGCTTTGGATTTGAAGGGGTGGGCTTGGGTACAGCAACGCTACCCAATGAAAGCATGCCACGTCAACATGAAGGATGAATTCAATACGGGCGTTTTTACTACTACTCCTCAAAACATGCATACATAAATGAATCTAATTATTTTCAAAAATATCCTTGATAATTCCTTAACAAAATGGTTTCCAGGATTACCCTGTACAGACTCTCAACTTATGATACGAAAAGGTGGGTCCTATTTATTATAATTCCGAAAATATGAGGCCCCATTATAATTTCAAGCTGTGGATCCATATTATAATCCTTAATGGTGGGACCTATATCCACATTAAACAAAGATGGCTTACCCTTTAATTTTTATAAACGTGGCCCACATGTAGTTCTGAAATGTGGATCACTGTACTATAATTTCTAAAGATGGGCTTCATGGATAACATAATTCAAGGTGGACCTCGTATTCTATTTCTTAAAGCTAGGTCTCATGTAATTTTTAAATATCAATAATAGACTACATCTTAAAGTCTAAATCACTCAAAATCATCATTCTATCATACATGATAAGAAAAAAAAAATTAAGTTGTTAAATGACAAAAAAATATGCTACACATTTTAAACGAATAATAAAGCCATTAAATAACAAAAACATATCATATTCATTTGATAAGAATATTAAGCGGTTAAATGATAAAAAAAAAAACTACACATTGTAAGAGAGGCCAAGCATTAAACAATAAAAAAAGATGTCATGGGATCAAGCTTTATTTGAGTTTACGTATTCAATTGGTGCAGGCTAGAGGTCACTTTTAGCGGCATAAACTTCTTTGCACCGTTGATAGTGTTGTTTCTGCCTCTAGACATGCCGTTTAGGCTTTTCCGACAATTTTAGTGGCAAAAAAAAATTTCTCCGCTAAAAATTAAACTAAGCAGACTTTTAGCTGTGGGAAAAACCATTGGTAATTGTAAATTTCTCCGCCGCTAAAAGTCACTTTTTTTTAGTAAGGTTAAAAAATAGTCTAATAATAATATGTTGATAAAGAAAACTTATCTCAATCAAAACTCCATCTTGAGTATTCATAATACAAGCAGATTGATCATGTTCTTCAAGACATCACTAAAATGAAAAAAAATAAGGTATGGAACATATTTATTAATCATTTGATTTCTTACTTCTTTTAAAATGTGAGTAGGACTACTTATACTCTTTTGAAAATAAAGAAATTAAAGTTCAAAGCTAAAACATAATGCACATAGTATGAAACATATTTATTAATCATTTGATTTCTTACTTCTTTTAAAATGTGAGTAGGACTACTTATACTCTTTTGAAAATAAAGAAATTAAAGTTCAAAGCTAAAACATAATGCACATAGTTTCATGCTACATCAAATAATTAAACTTACTCATGAAATAATGAGAATTTTAAATGAACAGAGTATGGAAAGAAATGATCAAGCACACCTTTTTTATAGTGATCTAAACTACATTATGAGTCCCACTTTAGCTACATGCACGCATGATAGATGATTAGGTGAGACCATTACATGAATTTTTTATGACTAAAAACATTCTTTTTTGATACTAGCAACCATTTCACTTGGAAATATACTAGTTTGTGCTTTCATTGGGACAAGTACTTATTTTTATCAACAAATTTTATGATCCGCACAGTTTTTTTAACCCATTGAATGGATGGTTGTTATCTTTCATTTACTTAGATTTTAATTTCTTTATAGTTTATCAAATAAAATCCGCTAAATCAATAGTGAAATAACTTATGCCACATGTGCAATGGAGGTGCCTTACTTCACACATCGTGAAAAGAATCATTGTACATTGGAATCATGTGTTAAAATCAAAATTGATTCCTTTTATTTTCCTCATTTTAATGTTATGTTAAAAAAATGATCATGTTGATATTCATGCCACATTTTTATTATTTAATTGCTTGATTATTCTGCTCCAATGTGTAATTATTTTTATTATTTAATTGCTTAATTTTTTTTTTAAATGGGTAACATTTTTTGTTATTTAATATTTTCATTATTCATTTAAAACGTGTAGCACAGTTTGTATTCAATAGATTGATTATTTTTTCTTATCATATATAATAGAATGATGATTTTGAGCAGTTTAGATGTTACGATGTAGGTCCATTATAAATAAATTAAACCTACCTTTATGAAGTAGAACCTGGGCCCCACATTAGGAATTATTTTGTATGTGAGGTTCATTTTGCATTATAGAAAAATGATCAATCTTTGGAAATTATAATATAAGATGCACTTTTAGAAGTTGCAACATGAGACCCATTTTTAGGAATTACATATGGGCCACCTTTTACAAAGAACTAAGATTTCTTATTAAAATAGCTATGATAAGGCAATTTGTTGAAGACTCAATATCCTTCAGGCATTTTCTGAAATGGACATATCATTAAGCTTGGAATGGAGCAGTTACTGGCCTTTGGGACCCAGCAAAAAGTATGACAATCATTGGTGTGGGTGGAGGTAGAGATTTGGAAAGATGGACCCATGGTCCCCATGGGTTGATACCAAATAATGCAGAACAAAAGAGAGACGTGGACCGAGCAAGATAGGAGATGAAAGAGTTTTTTTTTTGGGAAAGTCCACTCGGCCCGAAGCTTGTGCCCGGGTCGTGGCACGGTCCCCACGTGGCACGGTCCCCATGTGGCACGGTCCCCAGGAGGGACCGTTGGATCCCCCCTGGGGACCGTGCCACGGCCCGGGCACAAGTTCGGGCCGTGTAGCACGGTTGTTTTTTTTTTTTCGTGTGTATTGGGGTCAGGTGCGGGCGGGAGGAGGTGGAGGTTTTGGGTGGGTTGGGAAATAACGTTGAGGTTCATCTAAAAATTGGCCTCACGCCAAACTCCAATCCAGGAGGCAAAGAAATCTCGAGAGAACTCACACAGAACTTGATTTCTTTTATTAACCATCATTCATTGCTAAAGCCAAGAGGCTGAAAGGAAATAACCTAGAACTAATTTGGACCATCCAAACAATTAAAATATCTTACTTAAAAGAATTATAAATCATTTTAACATACACACTCTAAATAAGATAAAGATACGTGGGCTGGGCCCAAAGGTGGGTCGACCAATGAAAACTAGGAGTCTGTCCTGCATCGTAAGTACTTTAATGAGAGCTTTGAAATTTTTTAAAATTGGATAATGTGGTGGGTAGAATGACCAATTAAAAGTCCTGCAGAAATAGGATAGGTGTGCCAAATTTTAATCGCTTCTAACTCAAAAGGGTAATAAGGGTAATAAGTCCTTGTTTATAGCTTATTTTCTAGCTTTCCCTTCATCACATAAACATTTGATTAATCCAAATAAATCCTGCAACCGGTTGGATCTATCATTTGGATCAAGTTAATTTTCAAATTCAAAAGTAAAGAACACAACAACCGGTTGGATCCATCATTTGGATCAAGTTAATTTTCAAATTCAAAAGTAAAGAACACTGGAACCTGTGGTCATGCATGACCTCTCAACCAGTCCAACATGTTACTGAAAAAAGAAAATCTGAAATTGGAATGATCAAAGAAAGGATCTCGTGGGCAAAGACATGAACAACCAGAAAAGAGTTTCTACGTACCAAAACGACAACCAGAAGAGAGAGAGCATGGATCGAAGATCTAAAATCGTAAAAACATATGTAAGAGTAATCGACTAAACTTGAAATTTGTGATTAACTTTTGAGTGGTGCTATTGGCACCACGAAATTTTCTCTCCTCACCGCACTACAAGACAAATTTTTTTTTCCTTAAACTACCCTTCCTCCCTCCTCCCTCTCTTCCCTTCCTCCTCCTCCCTCCTTCCTCCCTCTCCCAGCCTCCACCCTCATCCCCCTCCCCTCCCCCTCTTCTCCCAGTCGCCGGCGGGGAGGGAGATCGGCCGACAGCCGGCGGCGGAAGCCCCCAGCCGGCTGGCCTCCCTCCCCCTCTCTCCCTCTCCCTCTTTCTTCCTCTCTCCCTCTTCTTTCCCTCTTCTCCCTCTCTCCCTCCCTCTCCTTCCCTCCCCTCCTTTTTCCTCCCTCCCCCTCCCCCTCCCAGTCGCCGGCCGGCGGGGGGGGGGGGGGGGGGGGGGGAGAGATCGGGCTGCAGCAGGCGGCCTGCTGCAGCCCGATCTCCCCCCCCCCCCGGCCGGCGACTGGGAGGGGAGGGGGAGGGAGAAGAAAGTAGGGGAGGGAAGGAGAGGGAGGGAGAGAGGGAGAAGAGGGAAAGAAGAGGGAGAGAGGAAGAAAGAGGGAGAGGGAGAGAGGGGGAGGGAGGCCAGCCGGCCGGGGCTCCCTCCCCGCCGGCGACTGGGGGGAGGGGAGGGAGAGAGGGAGAAGAGGGAAAGAAGAGGGAGAGAGGGAAAGAAGAGGGAAAAAAGAGGGAGAGAGGAAGAAAGAGGGAGAGGGTGAGGGAGGCCAGCCGGCTTGCCGGCCGGGGCTCCCTCCCTGCCGGCGACTGGGGGGGGGGGGGTGGAGGCTGGGAGAGGAAGGGAGGGTTGAGGGAGGAGGAGGAGGAGGGAAAAAAGGGGGAGGGGTAGTTTAGGAAAAGATTTTTTTTTTTTCGCGGTGGGAAGAGAAGAAAGTGTGGTGCCAATAGAGCTCCCCTTAACTTTTTTTACTTCTTTTTAATGGGCAGAAATGAAAGGAATTTCTTATGTGTAAAATCTGGTGATCTATCCATTGGATGGCCCACTGAAATCAACTTTAAATATTCAGAAATAAAATATACAATGGGACTAGGGATATAGCACGATTTGGATGTTCTAAAGGTGGGCCCCACTCATGTTTTGCTGCACCATGCAGTTCTGCCCATGCAAAGTATTCTCATATTTTATATCCATCTACTTATAGTTGGTTCCACCGATGGATTGTCATTTGATTAAATTGTGATGACCCATTTACATAAAGGAAAATAATAAAGTGATAACTGTGAGAGTTCTCACAGTGGACCGTGAGAACCAGGGGCGGAGCAAGGATCATAAAGTCTTTGGGAGGGCCATTGTGAAGAAAAACCCTAGGCATGGAATATGGTGTGTCGAAATTTAGATAAAAGAAGAATATAATATCACCAAATTTAGATATTATAAGATTTCATTATCACATAATAAAATAGTGTCATATTATAATATTGTGTCACTTATGGTGTTTTGCAATTATTACAAATTTCAATATACCTTGAAGTGTTTGGCAATTTATAAAATCTTCACTAAATGATGCACCGAAATAAGAAATGAATAGAGAAACTGGGATGATTGACCAAATGGGAACCCACCAACTAGTAGTCATACTAGATTGATTTAATATTGGTAACCATGAAGGGCCCATCTAATTAGAAAATCATTCAACGGAATGTAAAAACTTTCGAGTAATGTATTTTAATCAATGTGGGTCCACCAAATGTTAATAATTATAATGTAATACATCCAATGATGATTATAGCAGAGACCCTGGCGAGTGTTAAACACCATTGAAGAATCCATTTATGAAAAATCAACGTAGGACCCATTTGATGTTAACAATCATATTAACCAAGTTAATTATAGTAATCACTAGGGGGCCATTAATATTGGCAATCATGGTAGAAATTGCCTAATGTGATATTTGTAGGACCCACCTAATGTTAGTAATCAATAAAGAAATTATGTAATTATGATAGGACTATGGGACCCACATAAAATTTATAAATAATAGCGGGCCCATCTAAGATTGAAAGTCATAGTAGAATTCCTATAGAAACCATCAATATTAAAAAAATATAGTTGGCCACCATGTAGGAGTTTCTCATAAATTTCCACTCTTGACCCATGTTTTGGTTAGTTTTCATAACGAAAGATTATTTTATACAACATATACTTGAATATTAGAATATGAAAGTTTTTATAAGAAACTGAAATATTGTAGGATACTTTCTAAGTTATCCAAATACCTAATTTTTAGGTGTGTAGATTACATTCTAAAGTATGAGATAATATAGTAAAATCTTTATAAATATTTGCTTTCCAAACACCCCCTAAATTTAACTTTTAACCTCTAAAAATTTGAAATTTGAATTTTTTTGATAAGATGACATGTCCCTGCCTGAGAGAGATTATAGGGAAAGTTTGTTGAAATATCTTTGGAAGAAGCATCTATTTGGAAAGAAACAACTCAGCATATATAAGATGCTTACGGTTACAGGTCTTCCTCCATCGATCTCTCTCTCTCTTCTTGAATCAATCTATGAAACAGGGGATCTGGACTCAGAGTTCAAACTGCAATTCGAGCATTTCGAGGGATCTCGTCCAGACGGTAAATACCAGAGTGATTGATCGTTTTGCATTTCATATTCAAATATTATGTTGTGTTGTGGTTGTGTGTGTTTGATAGGTTTGTTTTGGAGGAAGGATGGGATCTTTGCATTGATAATTGATTTTTGTTTTTCTTGGTTTCTGTTTCTGTTTCTTGATTTATCATGAGATGAAATGAAATGGGTTTTTATTATTTTGGAGTTTTGGTTTTGGAATGGGAAGATTGAATATGTGGGGGTGGTGATTGAGCTGTGGCTAACGAGCATTGAACAGGTCAAATGGGCCATTGGGATTCACTGTTTGGACTGGCCGGTTTCTGAACCAGGCCCAATTGTACGTTTCATTTTCTCAATTTTGAGCTTCTACTGTTTGGTGTTTCCACCTCTACTCCAAAGTGCTAAAAGTGGTTCTTTGTCTCCTGAGTCTGGATCAGCTTTCAAAGCCACAGAAAATGATAACATGGAACCATGAAAAAGATGTTGTGTGTTGTAAAAGATGTTAAGGTTTACTATGGGTTGGGATTAGATATGCCAACAATGCACTTAATTTATATAACACATTAGAATTGAAAAGAATAAGAAGGCTTAAGCGTTTAGGGGCATTTGTCAGGGTTGATATGTAAGAGCCATGGTAGGCCTATTCATGGCAGATATACGGTGTATTCATGACAGATACACAATGATGTGGCAGGTATTTATGTAGCATTTATGATGAAAAAATTGTTTATCAACAGACAACACCTTTTATCTTCATATTGCACCCTTCACCTTCTCATTTGGTTGTTTGAAGTTTGAACTGTACTTTGTTCTTTTTTCTTTTCCCAATTTTAGACCGTCTAAATTGATTGAGATTTGATACATGTATCTCTTCTTAAAACCTTGTTGATTTTATTTATTAATTTTAAAATTATTTTTGTTGTAAAGTTGGCCTCCCACCAATCATCCTGCTCGTTCTGATTATTTGTCTAAAGCTTCTTTGTCCATTCACCAAGCACGGTTATTACTGCCTCAGTTAACATGTGAGGCCTGCCTGATCATGGATCCAAACAGACCATCCAAACACCTTCCCCATATATGTCATTGAAACTCATGGAGTTGCATCGTCTATAAGATTTCGTGAAACTGTCCTGCCTGTGGGAGCTGTCGTTCCATTTGATAAGTCTAGCCTAGACCTTCATGTTGGACCGGTTGCAGTGTTCTTTACTTTTGAATTTTAAAATTAACTTGATCTATCCGCGTTCTTCGCTTTTGAATTTGAAAATTAACTTGATCGAACTGATAGATCCAACCGGTTGCAGGATTTATTTGGTTTAATCAAAGGGATTTGAAACCTAATAACATAATGTTTATGTGATGAAGGGAAAGTCAGAAAAGAGGCTATAAACAAGGTTCGAAGTCTATTCTCCTTCCTCGACAGCTATCAACTCTTAATTAACGGCTGCAATGAGTTCAGGTAAGCAACTTTTGTGTGTGTTTTTTTGTTTTGTATGTATGTTTTTTTCTTAAATATGCTTGTATTTATGTTAAAACTCCTTTTTTTTTTATTGAATCGTAGGATTAGAACATAGAAGACTTTCTCTCTACACTTATTACCCTTTTGAGTTAGAAGGGATTAAAAAATTTGGCACACCTATCCTATTTCTGCAGGACTTTCAATTGGTCATTCTACCCACCACATTATTCAATTTTAAAAAATTTCAAAGCTCTCATGAAAGTGCCTATGATGCAGGACAAACTTGTGGTTCCGATGGGTTGACCTGCCTTTAGGCCCAACCTACATAGTTTTATCTTATTTAAAGTTATTTTATTAGAGTTGTGTTGTTTAAATTAATTTTTTTAAGTAAGATGTTTTAATATTATCCGTCAATGATGTAAAGCCTCTTGGCTTGAGCAATGGTTGATGATTAATTAAAAAAATAAGTGCTTTGAGATCTTCCCGTAGTTCTCTTTGAGATCTCTGTGCCTTATATGGATTGGAGTTTGGCGAGTGACTAATTTTTAGATAAATTCTGGCCTTAAAACCCCCAACCCACCCACACCCCCACCCCAAAAATAAATAAATAAATAAATAAGATGCACCCCCACACAACCCCGTGCCCGACCTCAACACACACGAAAAAAAAAAAACTCTTCATCTCCTTTCTTGCCCGGCCCGCATTTCTCTTTTTTTTTTTTGCCTGCATTATTTGGTATCAACCGATGTGGACCATGGGCCTGTCTTTCTAAACCCCTACCTCCACCCACCCCAATGATTGTCGTACGTTTTGCTGTGCCCCCAAGGCCAGACCATTCCAACCTTAACTGCTCCATTCCAAGCTTAATGATCTGTCCATTTCAGAAAATGCCTATTGAATCTTCAACAAATTGCCTTATCATATAGTTATTTTGATATGTAATCTTAGTTCTTTTACTATATAAATTATGAATATGTGTTGCCAAATGCTAGGAATGAAAACTTCAGTAATGTGGACATAATTTTGTTCAAAATGTTCTTTGTAGGTGCATTGGCTGGAAGTGTGGGTGCTGATTTTACGCCCCATGAAATAATTGTACCCCCCGGAGAGGTATTAGTTGAATTAGATCTAAGATTATCTTTGATCCAAAATATAATGCTAGATTTATGTTAGGGTGTTTAAAAATGAAGAACTTGAAAAGTAGACCCTGCATAGATGGAAAAAGGCTTTGATGATGACATCGCTGTATTGTCCACAAAGCATAATGAAAACCATTGTGAACGTTTATTTATTTGTCTCTCTTAGTTTAAAATAAGAAAAGTTGCTAAGTACTACTAATTGAGTTAAATCAATTTGTTGTCACTCCCAATTACGTTATATAACAGGTTACTATTAAGATGAGGGCTATCCTCGAATTTCCATAGACAAGTCCATTAAAATCTTTTGGTCTTTTGTATTTTTTATTTGATCAGATATTACATTTTCAGAGATTAATTATAAAACACATGAGTTTGGGGCAAAACTTTCGCTGATATAATTCCATTTTAACGAGCTGAGTAACTTCTGGTGATAGAAAAGTTTAAGCTGAGTTAGCATGCGTAGGATTCTTGTTACATATACAAGTACATTAAAAGCTTATGGTCTCTTTGGTCTTTTGCATGTTTATTTTATCAATATTTCATTTTCAGATATTTATTATAAAAGGTACGATTATGGGCAAGACTTTACACTGATATAATTCTTCTTAATGAGCTGAGTCACTTCTGGCAATAGGAAAGTCACACCCCAAACCAAGTTTTTTTTTTTTTTTTTTTTTTTTTTTGAGATGGGTATACCAGTACTCGATCCTTTGATCTTTCAATCTATTTTCATGGAGACAACCATAAATACCACAAAGGATCTTCAAATGTTTATGAATTTTGTTCTACTGTCTATATATCTCCGAAGGAACAAGTGCCCACTTTTTGTTATCTTACACAACATTAAATAACAAAAGTGGTAAAAATTTACTCAAGCCCATTTCTCTATAATTATTTAGTCCCTTTCTTTCCCTTCACGGATGACTTTCTAACTTTCGGTCTCGTCCACTAGTTTGGGGCTTTTGGTGTCCCTAACCAGTTGAGTTACAGCTGGGAAACTTACAGAGAAGATCTTACTGACAAATGTTTGGGCTCGTTTATTCTCTCATGAATACAAAATCATACACTTCACGACAAGCTTTTCTTATAGATTGGCTATGGCCTATTGTAGTAAAGAGACGTGATGCTTAGACTCAGGCGCCTCCATTTTTGTGGGAATGAATGTGAACCTTACACACCATATTGTTAAATTATGATTAATTTAGCCCCGACAGACTGCCAACCACCCGAGGACGAGCCCTCCACGAGTTTGCTGGGGAGATGTAGAACATAAATCTATCCCTTTATGTGTATAAGTTAGGAAATTCAGCAAATACAAAGGATGCACAATCTAATCCAAGAAACTATAACACAGATACTATGAAAGGAAAATAGAGAGAGCAAATATCAAAAGAAGACACACCAAATTTATATTGAAAACACACTCAAATAAGTGGGAAAGACCACAGAGCCATCGATCAATTCTTCCCAAACAACTAACTTGAGTATTACCCTCTCTTGTACAAAAATCCTCTTTTTACTTTTTTAATATAAGTGGAAAGTAAACAAAATTGCTAACTTCCTCACTAACAAGAGGAACACAGCTCGGTTTCTAGGGCTTCTCTTCAACTCTTTTTGTAACTTTTTTGTTTATTGTCATTTGAATAAGGGAAGAGTTTTCCTTTTTCTTTTTAAACTTTCTCTACACTTACATGCGAGTCACGAGCTAACATAAATTGTAACCCAATATGGGCCTTTACATGAGGATGGCCCCAAAAGGCCCAATGATGCAATCCTAGGGTTAGGATCGCAGGTGCCGCAAGCAAAATTAGGGTTTCTGCAGAAAACACACATAGTAGAACACTCTCCAACGATAATTCCCACGAGGGAAATTTTATTAACTCCAAATCTGAGATTATGATCTCCACAATGCCATATATATAATAAAAGAAACTTAGGCCCTAAGAAAACTAATTAAATTAGGAAACAAGGTAAGATAAGAATCCTATTGAAATTAGAAACCTTATCCTAATTATAACTCTTTCCTAAAATTAGAACTAATAGCAATTAAAAAAAATCCCTTAAGCTTTATTGGGTCCCGAATGTGGCCCACGAGTCTCTTGTTGGCTATTGTTGCTGCTGCATCATTCCCCCCAAGTTGGAAAAGAGTTTGACCTCGAACTCGACTCTTCTTGATGTTGCTTTTTGTAGACATTGTGTACTTGAAGTGCTTCCTTAGTGAAGCGGGCTCTTGATCCTGTCTTTGGTGGTTCCGGTTTTATTGGATGGACTGTGACTTGCTTTCCACCATGCTTGGATGTGTATGTGTTGTTGTGCATGCCATTAGTTCTATTCTTGTCATACATCCATGGGCGACCCAATAAAATATCGCCACTATCCATTGGTAGCACATCACACCAAACCGTATCTCTATAATCTTCACCAATAGAAAAAGTGACTGGACACACATATCTCATTTGCACTTGGTGCAGCCCAGCAACGATCAATCGAAGATCAACACCTTTAGCGTTTAGTGGGGCCTCTTCTTCTTGGACCGCACTGCATCAACACTTCAGCTATAAGTGATCCACAAGATCTTGAGATGTAATATTCTCGCAACTACCTCCATCAATCACTACCGTGTATGCTTAACCATTGACTGTACCTTTGGAGCGAAAAATATTATTTCGCAACCATTTCTTTTCGGTAGTTGATGTAGTCTCTTTCATGACCATCAGAGACTCACGATCACAGGTGTGGAGGATCCCTAATTTTTGTCTCGGTTTTTTAAGATCATCTGGTGTATCTGTTAGGAATTTCATTGTGTTGGGATTCACGGGTTGGACAAAACTCTAGGTCCATTTGAGTTGTACTTTTCTATTTCTTTTAGAATGGACCGTGGTTGAGTCATCGGAAGACCTGAAGCGAAGTCTGAAGTGTTTTGGAGCCAAGGGAGCCATTTTCCAGAACACACACTGGCTATAGCGAAGAAGCAGTTCGCTAAAGCGAACCCAGGACAGAGAAAGAGCCCAGTGCGGTTTATACTTCTAATTTGAGTCTGATTTCAATTCTGATTGGGATACAATGAGAAGACTCTTGCACGTTTTTGGGGCTATAAAAAAAGTGATTCTCTCATCCCAAAAGTGACACACAAGAAGTTGCTCTCTCTTGTTCTGAAGTGAGAAAACCCTAAGAGAGATTCATTGTTCTCTAGAGCTATCATTGAGAGATTGGGCCGAAGATTTGCTCTAGAAGGTTTTAAAGCTTCTACTTATTTGTAAAAGATTTGTGCATCTTGGTTCTCAAGGTGTTATTGGATGATCAAGCATGGAAAGCGGTGTGCGGCGAGTAGTCGTGGCAGTGAGGAGTTTTGCAATAACAACTACAGTCCTTAGGTCGACGTACTGACTGGGAAAAGGAGCTGTGAGTTCTTGTAATAGTTCAATAGTAATTGGTTGTTGTTGTCTCGCCCCGAAACCGGGATCCTGCAACGATCCGATCTCGGGGAGCGTGATTTGGGGTTAATTAAAAATTTGTACTTCTCCCCAGGATCCGCGTGTGTGAGGAAGGCAAAATTCTCAAACACATCAAAACATTTCGCGGAAGCTTACAAGGCATTGTGACCCGGAATCCGTGGCCATCGGGTTCCATGTCACACTCAACCTATCAACATAAAGCTGTCATAACAATATTCAAACTCGAACTGGAACAAATCATCATATCCAAATAAACAGAGCAAAGATCAAAAGAAGACACTAAATTTACAAGGAAAACACTCTTAAATAAGTTGAAAATACCACAGAGCCACCGATTAATTCTTCCCAAACAACTAACTTGAGCTTTACCTTCTATTGTGTACAAAAACCCTCTTTTCACTTTTTTAATGTATGTGAAAAAAAAACAAATTGCTCACTTCCTCCCTAAAAGGAGGAACACAGAGGCTTCTCTTCAACTCTTTTTATAACATTTTTGTTATTGTCATTTGAATAAGAGAAGAGTTTTTCTTTTTCTTTTCTTTTTTTTTTTTTTACACTTATATGCATTGCAAGTCACGTGCCAACATAAATTTTAACCCAATATGGGCCTCCATGTAAGACCCACCAGAGGGTCTGCACATCCATATGTGAACAATATTCACATCTAGATAAGTCTGCGCATACAGAGAATATATAATTTCCATTCAGATTTTAAGATATCTGAGTAACGATCCTCTTCCCAATCTCCAAATGAGGGCTTGATGTGGATATGAACAGAAAGAGTGACGTTTCCAAAAATTCTCTAGGATGATTTTGATTCAGATTGGTACAGTTTTAATCGTGGCCTGCTTTTAACTTACTTCCTTTGGTTTTGCAAGGTTGATTTTGATTGTTTAACTGAGACTCTTCTGATGTCGTTAAGAATGTGGTGTCTATTATACTTCAGCTGTAATTTTTTTTTTTTATGTTGTTCTTATAGTTCTTGTCCCTTTTGTTTTATCAAGAGTGTCGTTCACAGGATCGAATCACTTGCTCGTGATAGGCGCCAAACCATTTACGTTCTTTCTGGCACGGGTTCCATTACGGATATTAGTCTAAAACGTGATGGCGGTCGTTCTTTCATTTCACGGGTTTGATAATCCTATCTCTCTCTTCATAATTAGTGGACTTATTATGTGTGGTTGTCTCATTTTTAGATTTGATCCTTAAAGCCTTTCCAAGGCTATTTTGTCTCGGTATGAATTAAGCTGCTCCTAGAATTTATGTGCAATCCTAGCAAATTTAATATAGGGACAAACCTTATTTGTGAAAGAATTTCAAAAAATGCGGCACGGCATACCAATGGATTGATCACATGCTTTTACTTACGATAAGGTATTCTGTTTTAAAAAATGAAAGCCTAAAAATAAGTCAGAGTTGTGTGGAATATGTTATATTAATCCAATGGTGGGCCTTACTCCAGTTTGGACGAGTGATGTAGGAGCCAATACATGAGTATTTAGAATTTGTGATATCTTGGATTTAAGAAGGCCCCAAATTATTTTGGAACAAGACATCACAATAGGAGGCACCATGCCCCAGCCTGATGATTGCCTTAATCGATCCTCTTCAATCCACTTTCATGTCTTGCAGCTTAAGAATTCTCAATAAAGTTTCATTTAATCTTTGGGATGTTTGCCATACAGGTGTCCTTTGACCTCCCAAGTTATTGTGAGGGTGTTTGAGTTTTAAATTTTACCGGACAGGTATTCCTACCAGTGCAAATTGCTGAAGTGCCCATTTTTCTATGTGAATATTACAGTTTTTGCATCATGATGCACGAGCAAGAACTTCATTTTCTAAGAATAATTGCCCGATAAAATATGTAAACCTGACACTCCTAGGTAAAATTCAGGTGTTGAAGGACCATTTTTCTTTCTCCCAACTATGTTGGGATTGGCTACATGAATTCAAAGGACACCTCTATGATAATTATTTTTTTTTAATTTTATTATGTTGTGATGCTTTATACTCAATCTAATGACCAATCTGCTAACGTAATTGTGTTTAGGGTGTGTACAAGATACTTTCCCTATCTGGGGAATTCATTCCTATCTCGTTTGAAGGAACAGGCTATATCATGAAATTCTTCTTGGAAGCCACATTGGAAGCAGCTGATGGTACCAAGATAAAGGACCACTTTTCTGTTATGGAAGCTGTCTCACCAGTACAGGTAAGATTGATCGAGAGGTGAATCAAATCCTCCAAAAACCCAACTGAATTTCCACATTAAGCCCACCTTGTTTTACTCAGCTGTTTAGAGTGAAATACCATTCTATAATGTGTCCCATAGCGTTATCATAAAAAAAAAAAAGTGTGTCCCATATGGACCATTTATATTTGTGCCCTGGACAGTTTTCTTACATGCTCTTTTACATTTCAGTACCCCCCACAAGCTTTGATAAGTTTTTTGAATATAGTAAGATTTACCCCAAGTATAATTTTTGATTGTTCTTTTGGTCTTAATATTTTACTTTCTGTCTGTGTTAGGTTGTAGTTGGCAGCTCTATCACAAGCACTTCTGCGTGAGCCACTATATCTATTTCTGCTGCTGCAAAAGACTAAAATTTCAGCCTTTCAATTTAAGAAAGAATGTGATCGCCTAACTTTCGAGGGTTGGAAATTAGTGCAGCCCATGTTGACTTTACAAAACCAGATGGGTCATTTAAGTATTTTTTTTTTCTCTTCAAGAGATTACTTATGAATTTAGTCCCTTTTTACTGGTAAAAACCCCTTTATTGTAGCCAACCAGGAATTGATAATCTTCTTGGATAACTGTGCCTTTTCTCCTGCCATGGAATGCTATGCCTTGTTGGGTCCTCCTGGGCATTAAACATCTTAAGGAGGTGGGGATCAGATGCGGATGTGGTCGGTGGGGATCAGATGTGGATGTGGTCTTACTTGTGTGGTTTCCCTTATCCCCTTAATCCTTGGCTCCGAACTTTTAAGGGTTTTATGAAAGTCATTCCCCACACCCACAAAAAGGAAATATCTCTCTCTCTCTCTCTATATATATATATATATATAGACACACACACATACACACTTCGAGCTTAAGATGTAATTGAGCCTCTTGGTTGAGTGGTTCTAGAGCTTCAACTGCCATTGTGCTCTTGGTTGAGTGGTATTGGCACATTGGTACATCATGACGGGCACTTCGAATAATCCAAAAATGTAATTGAGCTTCAGATGTAATTGAGCTTCATCTCCCAATATGCTCTTGGTTGAGTGGTGCTGGCACTTTGGTACATCATAGCGGGCTGGAAAGAATTTATAATACGTGGATTGAAGATGAGCGAGCTGTGAAATAGAATTTTGAACATTGGCAATTTTTATGCAAATATGGACCAAGGCTATTTTGCGACTCTTGGAATTATTAAAAAATCTCTCTTAATCAAATGCTCCAAGGCCATAATTATTTGCTCAATATCAAGGTTGCAAAGCTCTCTAAGCTAACTCTCGAGTCATCTCATTTTGACGGAAGAGTTAGGGAGGTAAATCTAATTTTATAGGTAAATCTAATTTTAAATAATTAATATTTATTTTTAAATAATTATGCACAAGGCTTGCCGCCAATAATTAAAAAATGATGTCTAGAAAGTAGTTTGAAACTTATATTTGATCTTTAACCTTCAACATTTGAACTAACAAATTATATAGTATATAGTCTTGCATTTTCTTTATTGTTATATATATTTATATATATTAATGATGTCAAAATTGGGTTTCGGACACCACAGGTCAAGTAATAAAGTAATAAATGCAGTAAATTAATGAGAGAGAGAAGGGATTATAGTGGTTCGGTCAAAATGACCTACGTCAAAATGCCTGTGGTGTTTTACTTCCTCAATAAGTTGAGATAGAGGAATACAAGAGTAGTAAAATGGTAGGAGCGGGACTGCTTCCAAAGCAACGTGGCTGCCCTGACTTGGTCTCTTCGTGGGCTTGGACCTTGGCTCATTGGGCTATTCTGACCTGAGTCATCCTCATGGGTTGGGTCATTTGGGCCTGACTCATCATATATATATATATATTTATATTTCATATATTAATGTTCTTGCATGTGAATAACTATATATTTACATTAACTAATTTGAATTGTTACGAATCTATGTAACTTTATATTTATATTTGTAAGTACTTGGTTCATTTTAAATATGTTTTTTTTTTAAATCATTTGAAAAAGCGTTCTCTCTTTTAAGTTTTCCTTAGTCTTTTATGTTGTTGGATGAGACGAGTTTGAGTCACGAATTTTCCCTCCTACCTTGTACAAGATAAGACAATGGAGGGAAATGCTTTTATATGATCATCACTTTTGAATATAAATAAATATTGAGCTGAATTGAATTGTCTTGGCTTAGGAGAAAACGTCGGAAAAGGGTATTGATGTATAGAAAGATGATGTTTTATTTATTTACATTTGTTTTTTTTTTATTGCTTTTGTATTGAAAGAAGAGGAAGAAGATGATCTTTTGAAAGGTACTGGTAGCTGGCTCACTTTACTCTATGGGTACCTTTGCCAGAAGACCTGGTGATGCCCAATTTATGATCTATGCGGGTGGGACAGTAAAAGGGATTACCCATTATTATAGTCATCATCCCAGTTAAGGAAGTTGGTAGACAGGAAAGGCCAAAAAGGTTACAAGTGGTACCAGTCTTGGCCTTTCAAGAGGCTTACAATTCAATTGCCCATCAACTCATCAATCTGTACTCTCTCTCTCTCTCTCCCGATTTCACTTCAGTACGGTCGTTTCCGAAAATCAAAAGATATTAAAATTTTGACCGTTGATCCCCTCTCACTTCGACCTACCTGAAACAAAGCAATGAATGGCCTCTTAACTGCAGTGTCTACCTCACTCTCTTCTCAACTCTGGAAAGTTTTTGGGTGTAAAAAGCTTTGGCTGAAAAGTGGAGTACAGGTCCATTTCACTTCAGTAAAGTATTTTTCAAAAATCAAATTGGGAGTTGCTAAATGCATCCAATCTACTAATAGTATGTGATTAATTTATTTAGTGAAATGATAGTTTCACATGTGTGCTTTTTGTATGACCATGTCTCCCATGTCTTCCAATCTACAAATAGTATGTGCTTAATTTATTTAGTGAAATGATAGTTTCACATGTGTGCTTTTTGTAAGACCGAACTCCCATGTCTCCCAGCACATCAAGTCTTCACATGGTTATGTCCCCATCAATTTTTTTTATTTAATAAACAGAACCTAGGTTCTTAAACCAAACCCAGGTCTTCTTCTTCACTATCTTTCTCGAACCAGAGAACAGCGAGGAACGCTGCTGCTTCTCCTTCGGCCACGGCATAGCGCGGCGATCCTTCTCCTGCGACAGCAGGCTGCAACGGCAGTGACAAGCTCCTCCGGTAACCACTTTTTTTTCCGGCAGCGATGGGCTAACGAGAAGCTCTTTCTGTAGTGGGATTCTGTAGCGAAGAAACGCAGCGCCTGCTGCGACTTGTTCTTCAACTCCGCGCGAAGATTTGCTCCTGCAAATTGATCCAAAACCAGGGAACGATCCCTTCTCTTCTCTTCTCTGCGATTAGTGGGGCCCACCGAGATCAAACGATCTCCCTCTGCACGATTCGTGGCCCTCTCGAAATCCAATTCAATGGATCTCCTCCGATCTTCTCCGATCGGCCCCAGCACTGCAACAACAAATCTGAAGCCGGACCTCTTGATCATCAACAACAACTCGAGTACGTACAAGTGGGTCATGGGTGGGATGGGGGCTATTGCTTGATGCAACAGAAGGTTGATTGATGGGCCCACCAGGATCATACAATGCATCCCAAATCCAGATTGAAAGATCCAACCATTCAAGATTTGGTGGCCCACCTTTATAGTGTTGATGAGGAACCCTGGGTTTTGTCCCTTCTCATTTATCATCTCTTTGCATGTCATCAAATTGAATGGCTAGGGATCGCTCTACAGAAGATGGCATAGCCTTGATGATCCAATGCTGATCACTGATGAAATGGACCCCACCACAGATACAAAAAATCGAAAGATCCCACCCATCCAATTTCAGCCATTCTCTCCCCCAGTGGTGGGCCATGTTCATCCACCCATCCACAAGTGGAGCCCCCATCGGACCAACGGCCTGGAAAAAGGTCAATGCGACGTGGAAAACCACTTTCAAAGAGCGGTTTCTGGTTTTCCCGAAAACCCAAAAACACCACTCTATGATGTTCATAGTTGGGTGTAATTATGAGACTGCCACTGTCTGAATGGCCTGTGATGAGGTGTTATACTTGGCATCTGCTTTGATAGGACAGTCTATCTCATAGGCATGATATAGATTGGGTGCAACTAGTAACTGGACTGGGTGCAACTAGAATCCCCCAAATCAAAAGATATTAAAATTTTGACCGTTGATCCCCTCTCACTTCAACATACCTGAAACAAAGCAATGAATGGCCTCTTGACTGCAGTGTCTACCTCACTCTCTTCTCAACTCTGGAATCTTGCAACCAAAAATTTTAGTCTTCTGCTTTTTACATTCTTTTAGCTTAGTCTAGCGAGCGTTCGATCTCGATCGGTCATTTGGTATCAGAGTTATACCAGTTTTCTCTCTTTATCAATGAAGTATAGCTTTTAATGCCCCTCAAATTTGCATGCATCATGTCACTTTCTTTCATTATTTATTTGTTTGTTGATTGCTTAGTTAAATCGAATCTATGTTAGTTAGATGCATTTAAAATTTTTGATCTGTTAAAATTCGATAGAGTTAATTAATTGTTGTAACTAAAATGAGTGGTTTGGGTTCGAGGCCTCTTATCGCATAGCCTTTGTTGCCCGTTAGGGAAAAGAGCGTTTAGGGATTTTGTGGCGTAAATCGTTGACAGGCTACCAATCATCTTGATTAGTGATAATTATTAATTAACAATTTCTAGAATTTTTAGATCTTTAAGAAGAAATTCATCTTCTAACACAGTTTCAACTTCTTCTTCTGCTTCATCATCCATCATGCCAACAATAAATAAAATTTCAAATAGAAATTTAGAAGAAATAAGTTTTGATGATATAGAAAAATCAATCCAAGATTGGACAATTCCTAAAGTCTCTTTAAGAGAAATCTATAAAGAAGGAACATTCAAGATAAAATCAGATTATGTAATAAAGACGTTGGAGAAACCCTCTCAATGCAGCAAAATGAAGAAAATCTACATTTAATTCCTTTGGAAAGTATTGACATGAATAAATCACAATATAAATACATGCCTATAGGACTTATTTAAGTTGCAATAAAGCCATTAACCAGAGTTGGTTTGAATACATCTTATCTCACATATCTTCGAGATAAAAGACATGAATCATTCAGAGATTCCCTCACAGGGATGGTAGAAGCCAGTCTTCATAATGGCCCTGTCGTTTTTAATTGCTTTCCCAATTTCACAGTATCACTTCATGATCCAGGTGCTTTTGAAGCTATCACTCTAGACATCCACACAAAAGGATTCAATATGAAGCCTCAATCGCAAAATGTTGCGATCGTTTATATAATTTATTATAAAGTAATGAATACAATTGTCCCTGAATTTGCCTATTCATCACAAATCAAAGGAGTTACTACTTTATTCCTTAAAAATTTAAAAAATAAAGTCACCGCACCTAAATCCATAGCTTGAGAAGATGTGAATCTTTCTGGCATGTGGAAGCTCGAAGAAGCTCATCCAAAAGCCCCTAAACTTCAAAATGCTATTGAGTCAATTACAGAACATATAGATGGAAAAGTAACAATTAATTTTGCCAATACACTGAGATCATACCTTTCATCCACAAAAAGATCAATACCTTCGGAAGCTAGATCTTACAGATCAACCACTTCCTCTTTTCATACATCTATCCCGAAATCACAATCTATCAGGAATAGCCTTCCCTGTTTATTCAGAAACAAAAGATGAAGATATACGGTCAGTCAGATTATATGAGTTAGAATATGAAAAACCCATCAAACCGATGGGTCAATTGATTTGAGATTCCATTAAAAAGTCAGATAGCAGAATATGCCATTCAAGCTAGGTGAGCCTTTTGAATTGGTTCAGCAAAAGAGCAAAAAATATTAAACTAAATTCAAAATTAATGTTCTTGTTTTGTTAAATTATGATAATTATTCATTGGGACCCTTTCATATTCATATACTTTCTAAGAGATTTATTACTCAATTCACTATACTTTAGATGAAATTAAAGGTGAGTTTCTTTGAACACGGGCAGTAGATAATAGGTTTAGTTTTGAAAGCAATGCCTGAAATTTTACGATGATGAGAATCAAAGCGACGGCTAACATTCAATTCCCCACAAAATTATCTTGATTATTTATTTTTGCTAGATTAGATGGTTAAAAAAATGAAAGTAACCATGCCATGTGGCTCCATCGGTCCATCTTGACTGATGCTTTAGTAAATAATTGATTGAGATTCTGAAAATAAGCCCTAATCTATCAGCAAAGATATCCATATTATTTTAGCTTAAGTCACATCAGGTTTCTGAGAAAATGGCCCAGCATGTGATTTGGAATTTGGGCCAAAGATAGTGCATGCATGCGGATTAGATGCAACACATTTTCATTCATCGTGAGCCTTTGAATAGTAGTTTTCTTCCTTGCTAGCCATTCATTTTGTAGGGATCTGATCTACATCGTGGCCACTTAGCTTGAGGCTCAAATGTGCCACAGGTGTAATTTACTGGCTTGTGGTTGCTTGGAAGATTTGTAGACTAGGCCTTCTATCAAAAGTTTATATGGGACTAGGGCGGGGCAGGTCCATGTTTATGCGCAGTTTGGATTGATTGTTAGGTGGGCCCATCAATAATTCTCATGGAAGCACCTGTGTAGAAAAATGAAATTCTAACGCTGCCAAAAAAAAAAAAAAAAATGCTGCCAAAACCCCTCCTAATAGGAGAGGGAGGACACTAAAAAAATCTACATCCTATCACCTTCTCTGGCCTCCTTAGACTTGAAAAAAAAAAAAAAAACAAATTGTATTTACACTTGGAGCTTGTTATAAACGAGTTGGATTATCTGGTAGCTATTGCCTTCCATCATTTTGGTAGCCCTGGTACTTTTTATTTTTTAAGAACGGCTCTGTACTATTATTATATATGTTGTGACTTGTGATATTGATTTTTTTTTTGGATACCCTAATTAATCGGGCTGGAATTCAAGAAAGAGCCCACGTGTACACGTGAGAAAATAACAAAAAGAGTGAAAAAATATGACATATCCGAATCTGAATTCTGACCAGCCAGATAAGAGCCAACCATGGATACCCCATTCTTGTGCTATGGATTTGAAGGGGTGGGCTTGAGTACAGCAACGCTACATACTAATAGTATGCAGCGTCTTTCTCCATCCAATGAAAGCATGCCACGTCAACATGAATGATGAATTCGATACAGGCATTTTTACTACTACTCCTCAAGACATGCATACATAAATGAATCTAATTATTTTCAAAAATATCCTTGATAATTCCTTAACAAAATGGTTTCCAGGATTACCCTTTACAAACTCTCAACTTATGATATGAAAAGGTGGGTCCTATTTATTATAATTCCGAAAATATGAGGCCCCATTATAATTTCAAGCTGTGGATCCATATTATAATCCTTAATGGTGGGACCTATATCCATATTAAACAAAGATGGCTTACCCTTTAATTTTTATAAACGTGGCCAACATGAAGTTCTGAAATGTGGATCGCTGTACTATAATTTCTAAAGATGGGCTTCATGGATGACATAATTCAAGGTGGACCTCATATTCTATTTCTTAAAGCTAGGTCTCATGTAATTTTTAAATATCAATAATAGACTACATCTTAAAGTCTAAATCACTCAAAATCATCATTCTATCATACATGATAAGAAAAAAAAAATTAAGTTGTTAAATGACAAAAAAATATGCTACACATTTTAAACGAATAATAAAGCCATTAAATAACAAAAACATATCATATTCATTTGATAAGAATATTAAGCGGTTAAATGATAAAAAAAAAAACTACACATTGTAAGAGAGACTAAGCATTAAACAATAAAAAAAGATGGCATGGGATCAAGCTTTATTTGAGTTTACGTATTCAATTGGGGCAGGCTAGAGGTCACTTTTAGCGGCATAAACTTCTTTGCACCGTTGATAGTGTTGTTTCCGCCTCTAGACACGCCGTTTAGGCTTTTCCAACAATTTTAGTGGCAAAAAAAAAAATTTCTCCGCTAAAAATTAAACTAAGTAGACTTTTAGCTGTGGGAAAAACCATTGGTAATTGTAAATTTCTCCGCCGCTAAAAGTCATTTTTTTTTAGTAAGGTTAAAAAATAGTCTAATAATAATATGTTGATAAAGAAAACTTATCTCAATCAAAACTCCATCTTGAGTATTCATAGTACAAGCAGATTGATCATGTTCTTCAAGACATCACTAAAATGAAAAAAAATAAGGTATGGAACATATTTATTAATCATTTGATTTCTTACTTCTTTTAAAATGTGAGTAGGACTACTTATACTCTTTTGAAAATAAAGAAATTAAAGTTCAAAGCTAAAACATAATGCACATAGTTTCATGCTACATCAAATAATTAAACTTACTCATGAAATAGTGAGAATTTTAAATGAACAGAGTATGGGAAGAAATGATCAAGCACACCCTTTTTATAGTGATCTAAACTACATTATGTCTTAACTTAGTTATTAGTGATATGGCAAACTCTTGTACAAAAGCGGTGTCTTTTTTTGGAGTAGTCCAACGTATCTATTGTTTATTTTCTTCATCAACTAAGCGGTGGAGAATCTTTACAGACAATGTGAAAAGCTTACTGTTAAGACATTATCAATAACACGTTGGGAGAGTCGAGAAGAAAGTGTTAGAGCAATAAGGTATCAAGCTCCAGAAATAAGAGATGCATTACTTGAGCTAGCAAAGAGTAGTGACGATCCAAAAGTAAAAAGTGAAGCTGAAAGTTTAGCCATACATGATATAGGAAATTATGAGTTTTTATTAGGTAAGGTTATTTGGTATGAAATATTATCTTCTGTTAATTTGGTTAGTAAAAGTTTACAGTCTAAAAAAATGCATATTGATGGTGTCATTAGTGAATTAAAATGTCTTGTTACATTCTTTGAAAAGTTTAGAGAAAACGGATATGAGAAATCTATAGATATTGCAAAAAGTATAGCACGTGAAATGAATGTTGAACCAATATTTAGTGAAAGACGTATAATTCGAAGGAAAAAATAATTTGATGAGAGTGCCGATAACGAGGTGACTCAATCCCCAGAAGAGTCTCTTAGAATTACTCATGTTTTATGTATTGTGGATCAAGCACTTTCATCTATTAGAAATAGGTTTGAACAACTTAAGAGCTACGAAGAAATGTTTGGATTTTTATTTGATATCAAAAGGTTGAAGTTATTAGATGATGATGATTTGAAACAGACTTGTCTTAATCTTGAGCAATTCCTAAAACATGAGGAGCATTATGACATTGAAGGTATAGACTTGTTTGGAGAACTAAAAGTATTAAGAGAAGCTTTGCCAACAGGAACTCAAAGTGCACTTCAAGTATTAGATTATTGCAATAAAATTGAGTCTTTTCCAAACTCATATATTGCTTATAGAATACTTTTAACAGTACCTATTACAGCCGCTGAAAGAAATTTTTCGAAATTAAAGTTAATAAAATCTTATCTACGATCAACTATGTCACAAGAGAGATTAAGCGGATTAGCCATTTTATCTATTGAGAAGAAAATTTTGGAAAACCTTGAATACAAAAACTTGATCAATAAGTTTGCATCACAAAAGGCAAGGTTAAATTCACTTAAAAAAAAATGAATCCCTTAACAAGTTCAGAAAAAAAAAAAAACAAAAACCCATAAAAAAAATAAAAAAAAAATCCAAAATTTTTTTTTTAAGTCCGCCAATGTACTACTCATAGTGTACATTGCCGGTCCTAAGCCCGGATCAAGGACGAGGGTTTTCTCATATCACACATAGAAGCTAGGGGCCTCATTTACACTTTCGCCTGGGCCACATATTGTCTTGAGACGGCCCCGGTTCTCACCACCTTTGTGCCAGGTTTCCTGGCTGTAGCATGTGCATGGCACATGGAATGGAGGGGATGAGTTTGACTCATGGAATGGAGGGGATGAGTTTGACTGAAGACCGGTCATTAAGAAGAACTATTGGATAAGTAAGATTTCTCGTAGGCTAGTTGGACCAACAACTGTTCGCAAGACATATGGACAGGGTTAAGTCATGTCAAAACTCTTCAAATGGTCAAAAATCCAAACAAAACCATGGAGGAAAAGGAAAACAAACACAATATGAACAGGCAGTTTCCAATGGTTTTAATATTCTAATTCATTAATTGTTATCACAGATAGAGTAATCAGGGCTTCAACAATAACTATGTGCAATATATGCACACCAAGGACCAATTGAGATATCAATTATTTAAAAATAAACATGAAAAAAAAGAAGCTAAATCTACCATTTGAATGGTTCAGAGCGAAACAATACAACAAATTTCCTATAGTTCAAAATCAATCAAATGAAATCATCAAAATCATGTCCAGTCCCAATTTCGTTTCTGGTCTCATCGTCATCTCCTACAATTTGTGCCTGTGGTATTTCTTAATCATCACCAACATCAACCTCGATATCAATATCTTCAACATCAATGTGTTCATCATCGTTGATACCAAACAAAAAAATCTTACTAAGAATAATTAAAACTCAAGTTTAGAGTATATTTTAACATGATCTTTTAATTATTACATATTTGCCTTTTATTTTCTCTTCAAACTGTGCAAGGACAGGAAACTTTGATGGGTGAAACAGACGTCTCTTTGAAACAAGGGCACCAAACAACCGTGGTACTGGACCACAAATGATTGCCCATCACTCTCGTTTACATGAAGTTGCCGTATCTTTTCTCTTCAAACCATGCAAGGACAAGAATTCGATGGGTGAAAAGGGCATCCCCGCATCTCGTTAATATTAATCATATCATTAAAAAAAGAATAATTTTAATAATTGTGGAGGGAGAAATTTGAATATTTGCTAGGGTCAAGCCGAGATCAAGCCCGACCTGACCTGGAGCTCTATCCAGGCCCAATGGATACTCAGAGACCGATCATATGGCAGTTACACATTATTAAAGAGCAGCAATTACAAGAATAAATCAGGAGATTAAAGCAGCACACGATAGGAGCCTCATGGGGGTTTCAGTTTGAAGAAATAAAGCAAAGAAATTATGGAGAATAATGTAAGGAAAGAAGAGGAAAAGACCAAGACAAGAATATATTAAGAAAAATGAATATCAGAAAAGAGGTATAAAACAGAAAACAAACAAAAGAGACAATCATGTTTTACAATGAAAATCTCACTGACTTTATCATCGGAGAGTTCTCGATCGGAACATCCGATCGAGTTCTTCAGATGTTTCCTTTATTGTAGATACATGAATTCTCATCTCAAACCAAAGAAAGCATTCGACTATCCTTCACCGAGCAGTGCTGTTCAGCTCGTCAGTCGACCAACCAAATTTCAGCATCTACAATTGGCGCCATCTGTGGGAAACAGAAGAGGAAATCATCCACTGACGTTTCTTCTAACTGAAAAATATGGCAGATCAAGAGCATGTTCTGGGATCACAGCATCAATCTGGGCATTCTCCATCTCAGATAGAGGCAACTCAGATCAAGGACCAACAAAAGCGCCACGGAAAAGATCCTGTGAACAACCAACCTGGTGGACAAGATGATGAATATGTTCCATGTACGGACAGTGACCAAACTGATCCTATCCTAGGCAAAAAGGGAAGGATTCAATAAGAAGTACATCGCGCAAAACCAAACCATGATATAAATTCACCATCTGTGGATAAATTGTAAAAAAGTGGCCACCAGAAGCAGAGCCACACACACCAGGCTATAGTACCATCACAGAATGCGCTTGTCTGCCTGGAACAATCTTGCAAGGAACCTGTACGGGACCTGACACAGGGAATGAAGCAGCAGAAAGAGAAATTTAACTATCTGCTATTGGAATTAGAGGCAGTAAAGGACGCTCAAAGACGACCTCAGAGCAGGGGAACCATCAAGTAAATTCAGAAAACTGCTCATAAAACTAGAAAATTGGAGCGCCGAGGAAGTACAGATGTGCGAGAGCCCAAGAGTCATCTTTCTGAATTAAAATCTCACCGAATCAGACCAAAGCATGGAGCAAGGGATGAAGGAAGCAGGACCTCAAGCTCTTTACCACGAAGAGAGGAGAAATCTGAATATAAAACATGGTATATGGAAAAAACTGCACCAAAAATGAAAAGGATAGCCTCACAGGCACTTGGCGAGAAAGACGTACAAGAGCTAATCGAGAAAGCTTTGGCAAATCAGAGACCCCATCAAGAAACCATGTTCCAAACAAGGTATTTGGATACGCAGAGCTTCGTATCTCCCTTCTCAAGGGAGATAGAGAGAGTGGATCCCAAGCTAAAAATCTGTGATGGAACCTCAGATCATGCCGACCACGTCCAACATTTCTTACATTCCATGGCACTTTGGATCGGGAATGAATCATTAATGTGCAGAGTCTTTCCCTCAAGCTTGGGAGATCTGGCATTAAAATGGTTCTCACTTCTTAAGCCGAGATTAATACATAGTTTTCGAGAGCTCGCAGCATCTTTCGTCATCCGTTTTGTCACAAATTCTAAACAGCCGAAAGATGTTGGAGCGCTTTTGTCTCTTAAGAAAGATAACTCAGAAAGCTTGAAGGAGTACAGTGCTCGTTATTGGCGCATATATAATGAAGTAGATGGAAGCAATGAACACGTAGCAGTGGCCACCTTTAAATGGGGACTGCCAAAAGATAGCAAGCTCCGTCAATCATTGACTAAGCGATCCCCAATCACACAAAGAGATCTGATGGAAAGAATCGAAGAGTTCATAAATCTCGAGGAAGACATGGGAGCACTTGAATCAAGAACGATACAAGCATCAGATGAAGGATCCAGAAGAAAGAGACAAGAGTTCGGGGAAGTCGCTGATAGGAGGATGGGGCGTGCCGAACCCACAAAAGCAGCCTACGAGGGAATATATACGATCTTCAAAGATCCAATATATAGAATCCTCACTCAAATAAAAGATAAGCCGTTTTTCAAAAGACCTCCAAAGATGATCAGCGACCCCGGACGCCGGAATCCTAACTTATGGTGTTCCTGCCATCAGGAAAATGGTCATTTGACAGAAAATTATCGGAATGCTCAAGCAACATCTAGAAGATCTAGTTAGAGATGGTCACCTAAAAGAATATGTAGAGGAGATGAATTCAAAGAAGAGTAAAGAAGGCTCAGATCGGAAAGATTTCAAGAAAGCTGCAGATGAATGAACGACCTGTGGGAGGAATAGATGTGGTGCATGGGGCAATAAATCCAACAAAAGTCACAACCCAATCTGTCCGAGTACAA
This sequence comes from Litsea cubeba, assembly GCA_012931725.1. Taxonomy (NCBI): domain Eukaryota; kingdom Viridiplantae; phylum Streptophyta; class Magnoliopsida; order Laurales; family Lauraceae; genus Litsea; species Litsea cubeba. The sequence goes on from CM022946.1 coordinate 150,247,262, forward strand.
GAAGATGGTTGCACATTTGAAGGAGGTATACCAAGTAGATACTGGACCAAGATTGGTCAACAAATCTGGACGTAACAAGCCGGAGATTTCTTTCTCCGATGAAGACTTCAAGATGTGGTTTAGCCCCATAACGATGCCCTCGTGCTCACTCTTCGAATACAAGAATTTGATGTCCGAAGAAATGCTCATTGATTCTGGAAGCTCCTCAGAAATAATGTATGCCGAACTATTCAAAAGCTCGCTCTAAAACATTCAGACCTAAAGCCGACTTCAATT